>SCDY01000605.1:0-53268 GCA_004143825.1 Drosophila micromelanica
ACTTATTTAGTGCCGAGAGTTTGTGTGTATGTGTTAAATGCTGGGTTCAGGGTATCTCCTAGTCGGGAGGTCCCGACTAGAGCAATCTTACTTGTTTCTGTTTTTGGGCTAGTTCAGTGCATTGGTTCACACTTGGGAAATCAAAAGATATGACGTCAATCAATTGCTGCTGCTCTCAAGTGACAATCAATTGAGCTGCGGGTGCGGCTAAAAGCAGAGAGATAGGAAACCAGAAAGCGGCCTAAAGCAAACTAGAACGGCAACAAAAGGTTATGTTTGATAGCGCTGGCAATTTTACCTGAGCCACCGTGTTCATTTGCTGGGCCATCATCAAGTGCGAAATTTCCAATTTCCGAAATGTGCCACAACAGCTACAATGAGCCTCAGATGTTGTCATAGATACGTGCCACAGTTTGGAAACATGTGTGTTTGAGTGTGTGTTATTTACATTTGTTGGAGCTATTTTATTATTTGCCATTCTGCTGACCAGTCGAAGACATCAGATTGCCTTTGATTTTGTTGCACAATATTTGGCAGCATATACCTGCAGGCTGCTATAAATGCCATTTGATTAAGCCAGCCATTTGTATCTGTGTATATTTGTGCTAACTGCCAGTAGATGTTGTTGCTTTGTGAATTTGGTAACTTTATTTATCTGCTGCAACTATTTGTTCACCTGCTTATTGACTTGATTGCACTGGCTTTTTCAAGTATATCATACGAAATGCTATTGAACTCTTGGTTGCAAATTGTAGCTATCAATTCTTTAATAAAGATAATTATGCTTTTAACAATTGCCCAATCGTTGCCACAAATTGAGTTAACATTTCCGGACTTGGCTCATTTCGCATTCTGTTTACGTTTTGGTCTACTCGCTACGTCGCATATTCGATTGCAATTTGTGTTATTAAAAGCTGAAACATGGTCGTATTCGCTATGCTGCTTTTAATGCATTAATTTATCACCAGTCTTTGACTTTGTTTGTTGTGCTTTGGCCCCTGCTATTTCAATATAAGCATTCAGTAAAAATGTTGTTGCATACTTTCGAGCGTCTTTAGTTGAACTAAGTCTATATTTTAGTCACGTCTGTGAAGAAGTCTCAGCACATGTTAGGCTCAAGATTTATTAGTACACTTAAGTGAGACTCAATGGTTCTTCGTATACCCTACGAATGGACGAAAAGAGCAAACGTATATAATAAACAGTAGAGGACTATAAAAAGGATATATGTAGATACTTAATCTAGCCATTTCCGCTTGACCTGTGCGCTAGTGTATAGGGTACTTTCTAGTTGTGCAATATTATCTCTAATTATATTTTTACTTTATATATATTTAGTCTCAGATTTAATGGAAAAGGTTAATTACCTTTGTTTGTGTGATGGCTGTAAAAGGAATAAAAATATGGAGCATGTAATTAATCCTATTAATTATATATATTTTCATTTTGACACCAACTCTAATGTGATTTTAATAAGCAAATATTGTCAATTTATAGACAATCTATGATTAAGAGCAGCTATAAAAATGTATGGATACAATTGTTATCCTAAGTAAATGGTATCTTATCTTAAAAATAGGAATTATATCTGTTTGAGTAATTTATTATAAATTGCAAGCGAAACATTTTAATCTCAGTTTTTGACACACATACACTTTAAAAACAAAAAACAACCCATGCAGACTAACTTAATTAGGATATTTCAAAGCTGATTGTGTGTATCAAATTATTCCTTCTGTTTGAGTGTTTTTGACAGGTGGAAAACAATACAAATTTCAAATGCAGAACACTGTTTGAGAAACATAGGAGTAAAAAAATTAATATAAGATAAAAACCAAAACTTGAGTGAAAAACTTTAATGTACGATACAAGCCAAAATTGCACTAAAAACTACTCATAGGAACTATGATTTAATTTAATTTATCATGACAAATCAATATCCTCTATGGGATTACCACACTGTTTGTGTATATATTATACATATATAAATTTAAATATATATAAATTTTTACAATTGAATTGAACTGTTGCAAAGTGTTCAAAAAGATGTTGCATACCATTTTCGGCCTCAAGCTAAATTTGAATTGTAAAAAATATAACGAGCTTTTTTACTCTCTCCCGCCCCCGCCCTCGCGAACCCTCGCTGCCTTGGCTTTGCCCCAGAGCTCATCTCTCAGTTCGTTGGCCGTTGGCTCGTTGCGCTGACATAAACTGCATTGAAATGTCATAAAAATTGAAACACGTTTCTCTCGTCCACCTCTCGGTGGTTGCCATCTGCAGCCGGAGTTCAACTCGTTGTACGTACTGTCTACTGCGTCCCGTGTCCTGTGTCCTTGTGTCCTGCTTCTGGCTGACTTTGAATGGCAGTTGGCTTGTGTCGCTGCAGTGTCGCTTGATGTCGTCGTTGTTGTTGCTGTTGTTGTCGGTTTTGGGCTGCTGCTTTGCATACAAATAACGGTAATCTTTAGCCCACCCCCAACAGTTATACCTAGTCTGGTCGCTGGTTTGCGTTTTCTGCTGTGCTCTGCATTTGCCCCATTTCGCTGATGTTGCGCTTTGGCACTTTACACGTGGCCACTGGGCAATGGGCGTGGCACTAACATGTGTGGGCGCACGATAGGGTGCCCAGCATTTCGCGGCTATTATGAAAATTTATTATTTTACGTGAGCATAATTTTTTGGTATAGTTTTTTGCGTCACAAACGTAGAGAAGATCTGCACTCATTTGGTTGTTTTCGCGTACCTTACAGATAGAGAAACCTGACTAATGATTCATAGTTTGTCAAACTGTCTAATAAATAGCATAACTCCCTTTCAATTAAGCACTATCCTAGAACTTGCCAAAGGCCATAGCACAATAAGGTCATTAACTGCAGTTAGTTGTGGGCTTCAATGGCATATGTCCCCTTTCAAGGCAGTTGATTATACACACACACACACACACACACACACACACACAGACGGTTACCACTTGAATGTGGGCGTATTGTACAGCCGAATTACAAGCAGAATCGATTTGCATTTAATTGCATCTGCGGCTGAACAAATTTGCTGCTCGCAAATTTCTGTAATCGAAATTATTGTTCACATTGTCGTAATGTTTACGCATTTGTTTTGTTTGCTAGTTTAATTTGCTTTCAAGTTTGTTGTACAGTGTGTCTGTGTGTGTGTGTGTGTGTGTGTGTGTGTGTGTGTGTGCTGAGAACAAGAGAACTGTGTTTTATGTCCATTATCGTATGAGAGTGTTAAGTGTTTTGTACATTGGGGGCCACACCTTTTGTTTATTATGTGATTACCAGCTAGACGTATGCTTAATGAAGCAAATATTTGCATGGAAATCGTTATCATTATCAGTTTATTGCAAATGTATTGAAGTGTTATTTCATTTAGGTAAATAAATACTAATTACTGCCAGATGTCCTTAATAAGTGATAAGTAACTTTTAAATAAAATAACATCATCATTCAATAAATATATTTATATTAATGTTAACAGAAGAGAATTTGTTTTTAAATTTTATAATGTAATGTAAATCAATAAATTTATGTTAATTGTCTACCAAGCGAATTTAGGCCCTTCTATGAGATTCTCATGAATTCAAGTACCATCTGCAGACGTTATAAATAATTGTTCTCTTCTCAATTTAAATAATAAACATACCTCCGGTTAAAGTAGCCTATGTTCACATTAATTTTGTATTATCTCCGCCAATAAGCTCAGGTCACTTGGTAATTTTAGCCTCAAAGGGCATAATCGATGTGCGGCTTTCGTATGGTTGCATCTCAGCCTGATGCGTAGCTCGGCCTTTTGATCAGTTATTAATATCAAATCATATCTATCGATAATCTGGTAGCTCTTTAGGTTCTGTACCTGTGTCGGACTCGTTCGGCTGCCACAAAGGGCTGGGGTGCGCAGTGCGGTGTAGTCTATGGATGCAATAAGCCTTGGCTTACACCTACACTTATAAAATGCCGTTCGCCTAGAGTTGCGTATCAATTTCCATTTTATGCCAACGACAACAACAACACTAATAGCAAGGGCAACAAGGACAAGAATGAGAAGAACAAGGACGACAACAACAAGTTGCTTGTTATGCATTCGTTTGTCGGCACTTTTTATGTGACTTTCTCCTGCTGACAACGTCGTTATCTATTCAAGTTTGTCAATTAAAAACATAATCCCCAATCAGAAGCCAATAATACCCCGCTAACGCCTCCCCCACCCAGTTTGACGTTTGTACGTTCGTCTCTGCCTCTGGCAGGCACTTTTGTGTGCCCCCCCCTACCCCTCTTGGTAATCTGGAACACCATCAAAGTTGCAGAGCGAACAGATGAGAGGCGAGGGGCGACGGGAGCAGCAGCGATATTGTCATGGCAAAAGTAAATATTATTTTTTTTTCATTCCCTTTTTTTGGCCTGATTTTTGTAACAATTTTGCTAGCGAGTAGCAGTGTACTTTTAAGGTGTGTGTGTGTGTGATTACTCTCTGGATTCTGGTTGTGGGCGCACTGGCAGATAATTGCTGCGATTTCCATGGTCGTGCTTTTGTCGTTTTTTGATTTTCGCTGTCGAAAATGTCGACAATTGGTGGCTGCTGGAGGGAAAATGTCAGGAGTTTTGATTGAATTTCAGCTGGATTACAATAATACAGAATTGCTCTTGGAATTTGGTTTGTAAAATGCTGAATTACAGCGCTTCTTGGCTATTGAAATCGCATCAATCGGAATAGAGTCAAGTGTTTAATGATGTGAAACAGCTATCAGGCAAAGTTTTAAAAATAAAAAGCAATCATTAGCTTGTCTTCGTATTTTGATATTTTTAGCATACGCTTTATATTTGGAAAGGTTCTTAATGCTAATAATAATTGTTATGAGAAGTTGAAATTAAATTCCATCTCGGTTTGTTTTTACTCATATCAATAATTGTGCCTTGCATTTATGCAGAGCAGCGTTAACGATTTACATCAAAGCAATTTCAGTAGTAAACACTTTTCAAATGCAAAGTCAACAAAAACAAAAAAAACAAATCTCAATTGATATGTATTGGGATTGGAATACATTAATGTTTGATCACGTTGTTTGTTTTCAATTTACGCTCAAGTAAATTTATTTAGTTGCATACGCACAGATTACTAAGTAAAAAGGATAAGTGACAGAGTTCTCGAATGCAAATTGAATCGGTTGGATTGCGAGTGTTATGAGTATTAAAATATAATACAATAAGCTTTAACCTGGACTAAAGGCCAGCCAGTAAAGCATAACTTGAAGTGGACACACCTAAGCTCCCTCCTACTCCAGGACTTCCAGCTTCACCTCCTCGACGTCTGCCCGTTTATTCCATTAAAGTTAACCGCACATTTGTAATGTTTTTCATTTGCAAAGCTTTTGTTATTGTGCAAAGGCTCGACCGCATAGAGTAGAGAAAATGGTTGGCTAAGTTGGCAACGTCTGTGGTTGGGCTGTTGGCCACAGTTTATGGACCCAGGACTCATTACTCAAGCATGTCCTTTGCACTTTGCTGGATTTGCCTGCTTTTGTTTTTGCTTTCTAAATGCACATTAATAATTTGTGTTGTGTGATTGCGTTGTGTGATTGCATGTGGCATGTGGCAACTTTGGATACGTTCGTCTAATTGCGTTTATCATACGGATGCCACCTTTGGACTGTGCTACGAAACTCACTTAAACAGCTGACAAAACAATTCTAATTTTGTGCGCTCTACTCGTGAAAGCCAAAATGCAAAACAAAGCACAAAATAATCAGATTTGGCATTCTGAAAAGTGGAAAGTGAAAAGCTTTTAACTGTTGCATTTGCGTAAATTAAATGCCATTAAAATTATTTTCATAGCGTTGCGCCAACACACTGAAAACTATAAACTTGAGTAAATGTAGGGGTAGCTTTCCAACTAAGCGGTAGCATGGGGCATAAAGTGCTGCTACATCAACATAAATGCGGGGTGTGGCTGAAAGCATAGGAAAATAATAACAATAACTTGGCATGACATTTAAATTGAAATGACAAAAATAGCTGACTTTAGCTGGTAAAGCGAAAAGTTATCCTATTATAATGAAAGACAGTTTCTCAGTGTGATTTGTTGTTTTTGTTATTAATGCTCTTTTCCTCATTAAAAATCTACTTATTTATATATTTTTCAAGAATTTTAGTTTATTTATTAACGATTCTCAAACAATTTCTGCAACTATTTATTTACCTTAGGTAAGTTTAGGTTTATTTAGAAAAGTGAACCCGATAGGACTTTATTTATATAAATTTCTTTTTGTTTACTTTCTTCTATCTTCATTTCTCAGTGCCAACTTAAGCTTTGAGCACTTTGTAAACAATATTTTAATGGAGCTCAGGCAGGCGACAATAATAACAAGTAAAACATGAAAAGCGAAAATACAAAAAAAATTAAGATTTGTTAGGCCAATAAATTTGTCTGCATGTCTAATTTGCGCATGTTACACACACTCACACATGCACACACAAACTCACACTCACAATTCAAGCGGCATCACCATAAATTATTCTTATCTACTTCGTCATCGGGAGTGCAGTTTACCTTGTCGGTTCGGTCAGCTGTGGTCAGCATGTAACCGCAAAGTTTTCGCATAGAGTGCAACATTGGCTCGGTTTGGGGTAGCTGTGTGGGCAATGTACCCATTGTCGATGCACAGACACATTTATCTGAAATGGCGGACAGGCTCTTCGCCTAGCCGCTGGACCAGCGCAAAGCGACCATAAATTAAATCAACACACACATAGAAAAAGGCAGCTTGGTAAGAGGAAAGGAAAGGAAGGGGAATTGCTGTAAAATGACGCAATTGCAGCTGCTGCTGTCTGCCAGCAGCACAATGAACTGACATTCTTTCCACTTTCTCCCCTTACACGAATTCTCTTTTTACCTTTCGAGCTGCTTTCGCATTGTCTTTGGCATTCAATTTGGTGCAATTAAAGTCAAAACCACTGTACCTAAATGTTAAATAATCCCATTGTGCGAATTATCTATAATCAAAGCAATCAATAGCCATGGCTAATTGTTGTGGTCTGATTCAGGCAAGTTTCAACTGGCCAAGTTTGTCTCAGATACAGATACATATTATGTTCAAGCAATAAAGCTTAAAACTTTTAATACACTATGCACTATGTCCATTATTAATATGTCTTCACTCAAGCATCCATTTGTGTCTTGGTCTCCCTCCCCTCTCCCCATTTTCGGGTATAAAAACTTTGGCACTTTGCATGACCAACTCAAACGATTTGCTCGGTTAGCCGTAAAACCAACAACAAACCCTAAAAGATACACAAATGCTTAGAGACCTTAAACGACTGCCGATCCGATCCGCTCCTTGCCCTCTGCTTGCCCTGCCCACTACCCCAGGCTCAGGCTCCACCACCTTTCCGAAAAAAAAACGAAGAGAAAAGGCTTTATAAAAACACGAAACAAACACAGGGCCCTGAGGTTTTTGTGTTTGTAAGCACACAAATCCCAACTTAATCCATGTGCAAACTTTAAGGACACTTTACAAGGGTTCCGCATCTAGATGGCCTATTTGAATATTTAATTTTATAAAAATCTTTCAACAGCTGTTAGCAATAAAGTAAGCACAAGCTTGGCTTTTCTATTCAATTTGAGCCAAATATAACTGCATGCCAAAAAAGCAAAAAAAAACATAAATTAATTTTAAACTTTGTAGTCAATTTATAAGTTTCTTACCAAATGTGTTAAGTGTCACAAACAAAAACATTTAAGAAAACTAATCTATTAGTTGATATCCTGTAAGTTTTGTACAAAAGTAAATGCACATCGGTTTGCTTTGACTAAGTAATGATTGTCAGCAGTTTTAGATTTATATTTTACAAATCAGATTATTTATTGTGTTTATATTTTTATATTAAAATTTCTCTACTTGTTGAATTTAACATTCTGTTAAACACGGGTAATAAGTACCGTAAAGACGATGCTTAAATAATATTTCATAATTCATTTGTCAGGATGTTTCAACGCTCTGGCAAATGAACATCCTGCTTTGCATATTTGTTGATGTATTGTTATGCTGATAGGTAAGTGAAAAATATTTTGAATGACGACAATTGTACAACAAGTATTAACTACTGAATAGAAGCTTGTCCAAGCTGCTTGATGAATAAAATAATATAATTTCAGCATTTTGGTAAGCTCAGCAATTTTCATTAAAGCATTTAAAATAAAGCAGTAAAAAATGTATAAAGCTTTTAAAATTCGCATTGTGAGCAATGATATTTTTATTTGGATTTCTCACATTGTTGCCGACAAAGCAAAAGGATTTAAGAGCATTATATGTGCTATATATGGAATGTATATGTATGTATGTGTGTATATATAGGGACACATATGGCTAAACGAGCAGCTGGAATCCGGGGACAATGGCAATAGTATTTTGTGTTGCCTTTTGTTAGGGAATTGAATTCATAAGAATTTCAGATTTAATTCATATTAAATGGCAGGAAATGCATGAACAATCCTTAAATAATTGCAGCTGGAATGACGATTTCAAATTGCATTACATGCAAGGACATCTGTGCTCCTTCTGTTAGCCACACAGTTGTGGTTTAAAGACTGCGTCCGCTTTTAAAGCGGCACTAAAAGACAGAGAAAGTGAGAGAGAGAGAGAGAGAGAGAGAGAGAGAGAGAGAGAGAGAGGGAGAGAGAGAGAAGAAGAAGAGAAAGATGGTGTGTCAGCTAGATCACGATGATAAATTGTCACTTGAAACAACTGCAAATTGAAAGCGCAAATATTAACATTCAAGACAGGCACACACACTTGTGGCATCAACCAGTCATAGCTGGTATCCTCCATCACCCCCCGGGCCAGGATGCTGTCCAATGCACACTTCATCACAGGAGTCGGAGGCGCAGTTGACAGTGCAGCACCATCAGACAACGCCGTCTCCTGGCCAGAGTTCAGTTGAGTCAGTCAGTTGAGCAAACAATGCCAGAGTATCCTTAGACATGTGCATACGTTTGACTATTGTGAACTGCAAACAGGCAAAAACTTTAATTAAATTTAAACTATGCATAGCAACAACAATTACAGGTGCTCTCCAGTTGCCACTTAAAACATTTGCTCTATGAAATTGTATTTAAGTGATTTTAGGGCAAACAAACAAAAATACCCACTATTAAGTTAAAGCAGGCAGAGTCTTAGCTATTAATAATACCACATACATATACCCACGTCCTTTCAGACACGCACACATTACATAATTGTTTTGAAAGTCTCATTAAATGCCAGAACTTAAGCCAGCATTTACCAGGAAATTTTGCTACAGCTCATGTGTGGAGCAAAAGCACAGCAGGAGATTATGATGATTATTAAGTTGGGGCCAGCCATTTTGGGTGCTCTTTAAAGCTATATAAAATGTTGGCAATTTTTGTCTTCTGTTTGGAATTATCCTCGGCTGGTTCTATAATTGCCGCCGCCCCACACGGTTATATAGTCAGAGGCCAATCATTTGGTGGGCGTTACGTTGTCATTATGTCAATCTGTGCGTTCCAAAAATCTTTTGCGTGTGAAACGTGTAAGCATGTGTCCTTGTTGCAGCCGACAATGTCCTGGCAGCGTGTGTTGCTGTGTGTGTGTGTATGTGTGTGTACGGAATGATAATGAGTGTGTCGTTATCTTTTCTATGTTGTGCCTGTCTGCTTTTGGTAGTTCATTTAGCTGTCGTTAAACACACGTTCAAAGTTAATTAGTGCAGGGCGGGCGCACATATGGTCAGTGGGCGTGGCTTTGATGACTATATGCCCAGCCCACTTGGCTTGATTAATAGCAGAGTTTTGTCGGTAAATTGCTCAAAAAATGCTATTTTGCTATTATTGAATAATTTTATTTATTTGATATTAAATAATTTCACACTTTTTACAAGCGTTTTGAATAGTTTCAACATTTTAATTAAATTAATTTGCGCGAAAAGCACTCAGCAAATTCAATTTAATATTAACACGAGTTTAATGCTTTTATTTCAAATGTTCTGGAATTTCAATATATATATTTTTTTTCAATAAATATTGATGAATTAATGTAATAGCGATTTATTTTATATAAATGGTAAAAACCACTCAATTAATTATGTTGTATGTGAAATTGAGCTTTTAAAGGCAAAAATACCTTAAATATTTTCTAGTTGCAGCTGCCACGCAACTCGATGCAACAAAAAACCCTCAACTCGTGGCATGAATGATGTAAACTTTTAAATTAAACAACATGCTCGCAATCTGCTGTTCGATACAGCATCTATCTTGCAGATACTTTAGCTACAGCTCTTAGCCATTGGCGTAAAAACGTTGATGTTGCAAACCATTGAACTGGCTGGCCACATTATCTATCAGGCAATAGAGCATTATGAACTGCAACGTACGAGTCTTTTGATGCACAATGATGTCGTTGTTGTTTTTGCTGCTGCTGTTGTTGGCCATGTTATGAAACTTGCCAAGTTATTTATTGCTTACTTTTTGGCTTACTAATAAGCGATGATGTGTAAAAGTTGTGGCTGAGCAGAAAACAAGACAGCAGCAGTAAAGGATTGACGTCAGCTTTAAAACAAAAGTTGAGTGAGCTTTAAATTTTAGAAATCGTATATAGCCTCGGCTGTTGCCGGTAGCCGGGCTCGTAATAATAACTCAGACCGACAAACGTAAGCCGCACAAATCGCGTGCATTAAATATTTACAGTTTAATCCACTCAATGGCAGGAGCAAAGCCGCCGCCGTTACCACCGTTGCTGCCACAGACAGACGACGCGGCATTCGCAGCACACTCGAAATGGTGTGGCAATAAAAAATAGCAAAATATCTTACAAATCAGGCGTAGCGACAGGCAGACAGACATACAGACAGATATGCGCTGGCATTTCCCAGCAGACAAAGGCGAGCGAGGCAGATTCAAATACTCGAACTGAATGCTAAAAACGTGCTGCTCTTAGGTGCAAAACCCCAAAAACTGCGGGGGGTGCTGGGCTCAAAGGGGGGCGCGGTGGGGTGGCTGTATTTGTTTGCCTGCAAAGGCTTAGCACTGTATCAGCACTTCATTGGGAGCACACTGCTAGAAATAATTACAGGGGTAAACGCAATTTTGGCTTAATGCTGCGGGGCGTTCTGCCAGCTCAGCCCCAAAAATCAACAAGCGACGCCCCCAAAGACAGAAAGTATATATATGTATATATTGGCTGGGCACAATATTAAAAGCTAAACAGCACGAAAATAGTGCTGAAAATAAAATATGAAGCATTAATATTCACACCCACATGAGTGTGGCGGGAGTGGAGCCGAGTGCCACTGGAAATGGGCACGAGGCATGCCACATCAGACAGGCACTGACCTTTTGGCACGGCCACACTTCCGGACGCCTCAAATTATGCCATAAAATGTTGCCCAAGGGATGAATTCATTTACGGCACACACAAGCTGCCTTACAAACACAACCGCACCAACACACACACACATACACACACTGACATTAAATCACCAAAAACAATGAGCTGGGCTCGTGCTGCTGCTGCTGCGGCACGTCACGAAGTTTACCTGCTGAAATTAATTTCATTTGAATTAAGCACAGGCAATAATGCCAAAATTATTCACAGACACCACCAATACAATCAACCACCACCCCTCTCCCCTCTTACTGCCACACCCGCCTGTACACAATTCCCAGACCCTTGCCCAAAACCGAATTGTTTGCCAGGTTGTGTTGTTTTGTTAACTTGGCTTACGGTTTGTGTTTGGGGTTTCGGCTTTGACTTTGCCAGCTAAGCAGCGATTTCTGGCAGCTAATTGAATACATTAAATTCAGTTTGGCTCTTGCTTATGGATCTGCCTTTCACTGTTTGTCATTGTGTCTTATATAAACCATAAACCAAGCCACACAAAACGACCAAACATTAATATTCATATTTGATTCGAACAGAGGCTGTAAAACTCAAAACACATTTTGAGTAGCATTTAAATTTGCATTTCTCACTTTCTGCTGGCCACGCATTTTGGCCAGCTGTCCAAGCATTTGAACATGCGCCTGTCCAGCTGGCCCAAAACGGACTGTCAGCTGGTCAGTCATTCGAATAAAGCGCTGTCCTTGCATTTTAAATGCCACAAACCAAACCAAACGAACGGGCGCGATGGTCCCTGGGGCTAAATAATATGAAATATTTACATGCCGCCGCCCTCATCATTCGAGGTTGTTTTTTGTGGGGGGTGAGCAGATACAAAAAATAAAAAGAAATGTAGATGATCTTAAAATAACATCATAATAACAATTATTTGACATTGTTTTGAGCTTAGCTTATCCCAAATGGAATCAAGGGCATGAGTTATTCACCAGATTTTTAACTAAAAATTTATTTATTTTTTTTTTTAAATAGTATTTTGTGTTTTCGTTGTTAATCGAAATTCATGTTAAAAATTTTCGAATATATACCCTAGTGTTGCCATATAAGAATAGGTCTCAACTTTCCCTAGTCGTAACTTTGCCAAAACACAACCGATTTTCATAAGGATGGTCTTTTTTTTCATTCTACATTCTACATTTGAGTTTAAAAATAAAATTTTTGGTCCAAATTCATGTCAAAAATGTTCAAATATATATCTTAGTGTTCCCATATAAGGATAGGTCTCAACTTTACCGAGTCGTAACTTTGCCAAAACTCAACCGATTTTCATAAGGATGGTCTGTTTGTTCATGGTTCGTTTTTCAGTTAAGCCTAAAAAACCGAGTCAACAAAAAGGTAAATATCGATAGTAAGAAACGGAAAGAGTTATCGATCATTTGAATCAAACTTGATCTGCGTATGGTATATACGAACTGAGGTACACCCACTTTGGGCGGGTAAATTAATGAAATTCATATCTCCCGCATTTTGAGAGCTAGAATCACTAAATTAGGTTTTTTGCGATCTCGCCTCTCAAAAATTCCAAAATTCCAATAATGATTAAGAACTTTGACGACTGTTTATAGAGGGAATAAGTAATGCGTCGTCGGTTACAGCCGACTGCAATGTTGTTACTCGTTTTTCAATAGTTGTAATGTTGAGTTAAGTTAATGAAATAAGTGAACTGTTTAGAGTTTCGGAATTTTAGAGATTCGCATTTGCGTATGCTCGAGTGATTCTTTGTTATCATCTGGCTATAAAACGTTTCCACTTGAATATTTTCATATTATTAAAAACGTTGGGTTTGCACTGCCCGACCAACTGCAGATGCAGCGCTGCTCTGCCTGTGGCATGCCTCCAAGGTGTGGAAGTGTGTGTTGTTCCGCTCGCCTTAGCAATCTGCCTTGCTGCAACACACTCATAGTCGCTTACAGGTGAGTACTGTTGTTTTTCCCTTTTTATATACTTTTCTTGCCTCAAGTTGATTGCATTTTTCCGACGCTGAACTACATATAAGAAAACAATCCGTTCGCAGGCAGCTTTTGTATGCATCGCACGTTCGCTTTTGGTTGATTTCTTGCATTTCTCATAACCCCCCGCATACACACACACAAACACACACACACACACAGGAGTTGGAGTTGCCAGTCCTGGAGTCAGTCACATGTATCAAGTGCACACATGCATTTATAAAGCCCGACATCGCGGGTCAATTTCATGCAACGGCAACTGCTTTCAACCTGGACCGACCCAGGCGCTGAGTCTGGACAACGGCACGTATGCGCGTTATTCTTCTTCTTCTGCTTTGGGTGCCCTGCCACTTTTGCAGTTTGTCGTTGCGGTGCACAAAACGCAGACCCTAAGGTGTGTCTAACTGTGTATTTGCGGGCGTCGCCGGGTGAGTGGGCGTGGCATGCCGGCACGTAATTGATTGTTCAATCTGTTCCAGATCAAACGTTTGACACCGTTGCCAGAGCTCGGCAATTGCTATGCGTAGCGGTATCCAAAAAAGGGACCCTTCTTCCCTCCAGCTCCCCCTATCCGGCAGCTGTGCAACCTAACAAATCGCTCAGTTTAAATGAACTGTGAGCTGTTCTTTGGACACTCAGCTGATTGCGATCCCTTCAACGAATTGGATGCACGACGGCGCTTTAAGATGTGCAAATGAGTGTCCTTAAAGCCGCTTCAATTGAATTTGCAGCTGTGTAATGAGGTCCAGTCCAGCCTGTCTAATTTGTATGCGACAGCCGCATTTGGCCTTGTTTCGTGGCCAATACGGCAAATGACAAATGCTGATTGCCTGGCGAGGATATTTAAAAGTCATTCGGTCACTGCAGCTGTCACTGATTGCTCTCAGTCGCCCTCGCTTCAAATGGGCCACTAAATCTGAAGTTTTATGCCAGCATTTTGTGTTGCAAATTGAACTTTGAGCTGTTGCCAAATGTGCAGCGCATAAAAGTCACTTCAAATGTTGTGTTTGGCTCTCTCTCTTTCTCTCTCTGTATTTGTTGGCCAAATCACATGCAGCATATTGTCTAACCAACTGGCAAAGGGCCAGGCTGAGAGTCTTGCATGTGTTTTCCAAATCAAATGACAATCATTTTGCCGTTTACGACGATTGCCTCATAAATCACTTGAAATGGCCAAAGTGGCGTATACTTAATGTTGATTATAGTATTATTAAATAGAAGCCAGCAAGCATTAGCTTCAGGCATTTTATACATTTGTAATTATGATAAACATTGTTTTGAGTTTTAGGAAAATCTTGAAACTATATTTTAAACTTACAAAACTTCACGTTAGTGGGAACTTCATTAAAATAAAAACTTGATCTTTACTTTTAACAATTTTTTTTTGTCTGATTCAAAAGCAGCCCAAAATCCATTTACATCTCGGCTAATCCTCAACTGAATTATTGATACAACTTGTCTACACTTGCACCCAGATGATGACATTGGCTTGGGACTTAATTTTTTTTTTCTTTTTTCGGAGTATTCAAGGAACAACTTTGGCAAGTTTTTAGCTTTTTGCTGCAGTGGACACTGACATGAAATTCAATTTGATTCAATTACAGCTCATAATTTATGAGTGGCCTTTCATTTGGCCAGCTCAATGTGTATTCAGATTTGCACTCACAATGAATATGCATGGGCTTGGAATACCCACCCTCTCCCCAACTCTCTCTCTCTTGTTCTTTATTTTTCTCCCTCCCTCATGTGTGTTACTTTTTGTTGCTTGTTAGTGATTGTCCATTGGGCATTCATTTCAATTCTTTCGTATTTCTTGTTTTTTTTTTGGTATATGCCCATGTCAAAAATTTGGACAGTTTGTCACTTTAATTGAATTTCCATGCCAAGGCAACAAAAAAGTGCACAATAAAAACGAGTGGGAAAACACTGCAATTTATGTGAGAAAATAAAAGCAAAAAAATAAGAAAAAACACGATTGGCGGAAAAAAGTTTGCATAAATTTGCGTACAACTGCTTAAATCTGCCATATGTATGGTCATATAGTCATATATAGCAGCTGGAGTCTAAGAGACTCTCTGCCAAATGCAAAACATGCCCCACATACATGCAACACACTTGCCGCCAGCTGCTGCCTGACACATTGCCGCAAGTGAACAACAGCGAATACCCAGAGAACCAGCGGCAAATTCACGCTTCTTAGACAATGTCTGTGTGAGTGTGAGTGTAAGTGTGTGTGGGCTGTGGGGGTTGTTCGTTGCTTGTTGTGTTCACGATTTTCTGTGCAGAATGTTTTCGCCCACCCCCCCTGCCGCACTGCTCACCTTACCACACTTCACCTCATTTCAACACTCAAGCACCCACGTCTTGTCTCACCTCAAAAGCCGCTGATGCGCAATTCGCGCTGCGTATGCTGTTATAAGGCGCTTGCTGCAAATCTTCCCCTTCCCCCTCACCCAAAACCATCTACAGCCATGCAAAATAGCGTGAGTTGTTTATGTGCGTGTTGTGTTTGTGGCATGCTTGCAGAGCTGTGAGAAACATCTAACGCCAACTAAGTGGCTGCCGTCATGACGACACGTGCGTTTTCTAAGTTTTTGATTCGAAATATCTCGAATCTCTGGCAAGATACTCGCTATGCATCTAATTAATCGCTCAACTGTTTATACGCATTTCTCAAGTTTTTAGATTTAATTAAATCAGTTGCAGCTGCTGTCTTTGCTTGTCAAATTGTTATTGCTATTGTCGCTGGCAACGTATTTATAACAAATGAACATTTGTACACAATTTTTTACACTTAGCAAAAAAAACAATTTAACTTGAAGAAATCAATTAAATTAACACTCTCCCTTTCTACTGTTTCTGCAGTGTAGTTACGTTTATTCGAGTAACACAGCTAATCCTGATCGGTGTTATCGATATATCGGCTAAGCCCCCACTCCTAAGCTGACAATTGGACCACCTCTCGCCCGCTCTTCTTCTTCTTAACTATAAGAAACAGTAACGCGTTCTTCGTTTTCTATGATATTCTAAGTTGTTTGATGAAAATTTTGCAATTTGTAGACGTCATTTACTATAAAACTGCGAAATAAAGATGCCAGGCAAAAGAATGTCGTTTGAAGTGATTCAGCTGGTGTACTACATGAAACACTGCATTTTGTGTAAATTGGTGAACTGACCCCAACCCACCAAAACAAATTAGTTCCGCTCGGCTACCCGTGGAGAAGCCATTATACATTACTTAGGAGTAATATTACAATAAATATTACAACATTTTTGGTGAGTCCTCCCTCAATTTATTTTCATTTTGAGCAAACGATTTCAGCAACATCGAGCGACGGGCAATTTTTATTGACTAGGAAATGCTTTTGAGCAGGAAATAAAAATCGGATATTGTCAATTGTTTGCTGCCCATTGAATGCCTGAAATGATTTCCGAGTTGGCTACAAAGTTATAAAAAAAAAAAAACAAAAGCGAAAAAAAAATAATGATAATACTCATTTGGAGTTTGTTCTGTCTGGGAGTTAATCGTGTTATGAATGGCAACAATATAAGCCCCTTTCTACTGTGTCTGAATGTAAGAAAAATGCTTGGGAATAAAATATGGGAGGGCTTAGTAGAGAAACTCATTACCTTTGCGGTTCGAGCTAAGCGCCTCAATGCGCCACAAATTATCGCTTAACACCCTGTAAAATATGAGCCGGATGTGGGCACTCAGTGAAATGTGTGCCAGGTCATAAAAGCTGTATGACAAACTTAGCACACAAAATGCATTGTTGCAGAGGGCATTGAGGGGAAGCGGGGCTAGCAAACGGACAGTAAGAGCGACAAGTAGACGGACAAACACTCATAAACACTTTATGAGAGCGCTAAAGGGGTTCAAGTCCGCTGGTCCGCTTGGGAAATCAAACGACATGGCATCAATCAGACGTACCCAAGCTGCCAGCAACAATGTGACAATGAAATCAAACTGAGAACTCTATCAATGTAGCACCGACAGCTGCGGGTTGAGGCTACACGCAAAGCCCCCAAGCAAAAAGAGACCAAAGCTGCGTTTTAGTTGGCCAAAGGCTAAAACCAAAGTTCTCACTTTCCACATACACACACACGCCCCTCCCGTTTTTGGCCATCACAAAAACACCCGAAAACCCGTAACCCAAAAAACCCTGAAACTCTTGTTTGCTTTCGACCAAATCCCTCACACACGCAACAGTGCAATTGGTAGCTGGTTGTAGCCGTGCGCCTTGTCTTCATTGTGGGCCAATTTGTGGACCATCATCAAGTGCGAAATTTCCAATTTCCGAAATGTTCAATGGGCCAGCAAAACGGCCCGCAGCAACAACTGTCATGGATTCTCAGCTATTTGAGCAAATTTGTTGGCCTGTTCAGCTAGAGGATATCACTACAGCAAGTAAGAAAGTGTGCACGAACTGGATATACCCTTTAGATAATAAAGAAATTCTAATTTATAAAAGTGAGCAAGCTTATTGTTTTAAAATGAATTTAATTAGGTTTATTTTCAAAACCATATTTTCCTATTATTGATAAAAAAAACTAACAATTCAAATTAACATTTTTCAATAGTTTTTTTTTTATATTTATTGCACACCATGCATCCCGTTAAGCCATTTTTTATTCACAGGGTATAGTGAACAAGTAGAACAATAAATGTGTTGGCCCTGTTTTCTGTTGCTTTTCTCCTTCAACTGTCTCGAGCTAGTTTCTCATTGTTATTTACATTTGGTGAAGCATTTTATTATTTGCCATTGCAGCAATTTGGGTTCGAACAGGTACACAATATTTGTCAATAGCCACAGGATAGAGATCTGTAGATACAACTAAGCGAGTTGAATACGTACATATCTATATATATATATGTACTTGGTACGGGTATCAATATATATGCATCGTTCGAAATTCGCTCTAGTTTAATTATTTGCTGTCCTTTTTTCTAGGACTTTTAATTGTCTGGCCCCTTGGCATGCGGTTCAGACGTAGAAGTCAATGCCCGGTGGGCCAATTAAATTTTGCAACTGTAACTTTTGGTTTTGATTTAAATTGAGCTTTTGGCTATTGATTCAACTTTTCAACTTGTCACCTTTTAAAGTGAAGGTATTTCTAGAGAGCTGATCAGTGGCATCATCTGATGGCATTATGGAGCAACAGGCGCAATTGCTTTTATTCTAAGCGTAATTACGTTTTCTCCTTCTCCCTAAATTCCATTATTTTCCATTTGCAGCTTACTTTTAATGCTAATTGGATTTTAATGATGTGAATTATATCTCAAAGTATTTCAAATATCTTTTATATTAATATCTTTGTCAAATTTAATCACCGGTAAAAGCTGTTGTATTTGACGTAGCAGTTCCTTTGAGAATACGCGCACTTTGTATTGTGATCTTCTTGAGATTGACAGTTATTTCCAAAAGTTTTCGTCCAGCATTTGGCAAATAAATCAACACAGTTCGGGCATAGCTGGGCGCACCTTTTCGTATTTTCATTTCCCCCCTCCTGCTGCAATAAACTTTTACGCATTCATTATGGCCACCCGGAAAATGGCATTTTCTTTGTGCATGCCGCGTTTTTCCGCTTCTCCTTTGCAATGCTTTGGAGCGAGGTGGAAATGGTTTGGCATTAAATGGCCGCGGTGGCGGTCTCCTCACGTAAAGCGTTCGACTTGGTTGGACATTTTTTCCATTTTTTTTCCCTTTCTGCTTCTGGTTAGCGGTTTTTTGTGGGTAGCTGTGGGTTGAAGTGGGGCGTGGGGTGGGAAACAAATGTCAATAAAAATAAATGCGATTGCCAGTTGATGCAGCGCGCTTATTTTTACCCCAAACATTACAAAATACTTTACTCTGCTGTTGTGTAGAGATTCCCTTTGACGTTGGAGCAAGACTGTGTGTGCGTATGTGTGTGTGCATCTGTGAGTGTGTGGTCGTCAAGTGAGCTATAGTTGATAATAATTGTCATTAAGTAAAAGCGATTGTTGATGGAAATGCCATTAAGTCCGCCACAATGCTCTGTGGAAAATTTTTATTGATCTCGCACTTAATTAAAGGAAAATGTACGTGGTTAATACGGATAAATTGTATGACGAATCTGATGAATGCTGTCCATCAGTTTGTGGGAGAAGTGCATTCGTCAGCTTTAAACGCCCAACATTTTGCGATAACCATAAAAAGGGAACTCTCTTGATTTCCATGCCCAGACCTCTAAAGCATATTCGTAGACCAATTTTATTCCCTGCTGGTTTGCTTTTTATTGTTGTTTGATTTTAGCATAAAGGGCGGATTTGGCAACAAACGGCATCCATTTGGTTTTTGGGTATTAGTGGGATTTGCTCTTTTCTTGTGACCCCACAACAACACGCCCAAGCCCCTAACCGAACGGTTGTTTGCCGTGTCCTACAGGCGTTTATCGGCTTTCTTGCATTTTGTTTTGTAACTTCTTTTTCGTATTCGATTTGCATGTATTTTGTGCTTGTCGCAAAAAATGGCAAATTCTTTGCACTTTGTGTGTGCTTGCGTGTGTGTGTGTGTGTTTATGGTTCTATTGTAAACAGAGTGTTGCAAGATTACGCATACGCAATGCGAGCTATGCCATGTTTTATACTCTCACTCAGCAGCACTTTGTATTATGTTTGTTTTGACAAATTATGTAAATGAGACGCAGGCAGATGTTTCGGGATTTACACAACTGGTCCAAAAAGATTGCTGCCCATTGTCCGCGCTGTCGTTTTGGTTTCATTAAATGCTGCCCCATACTCACTCAATCTACGCTTTTCATGACTTAATTTGCGTTGCGTGTCGTCGTTGTGCCATAAACAGCTTCGCACAATAAAAGTTGTTGACATTTTATTTTTATTCTTTTTTTTTTGGTGAGCACGATGACATGGGGGCTGGTATAGTCAAACAAACACTTCATTAGTAATCGTATTTGTTTATAACTTAATCTAGCCCAAATGTCAACGCGAAGCACACCTGTGAAATTTGTATGAGCACAGGACACGCACATTTGACGCGAGCGGACTCAGCTCTAAAAGTAGGGAATTTAACTTAATATAAGGGAGGGTATTACTAAATTTAGACAGCTCCTGAAGCTTGATACCGTTAATAATTTGTTTTTAATTACAATGATTATTTAAGTAGATTTTTGTTTTGATTCTCCATATTCTCTATCACCTTACTACACCCGCCTTAAAGTAGGCAACATGCAAATTGACAATATTTATTAAGTTTGGGCTTAAAGTAGTCACTAAAGTTTGGCACGCAGGCCTACTTTCTGCTCAAAATTAGTAGTTTAGTAGACTTCTTAGTCTACTTTAAATGCTTTTCTTCCACTTCTCTTACATCTGTGCACACTTTGCCGGCGCCAGGGTTTATTGCAGGTACGTGCCGTGAATTATTGTCATCTCTCGCTGCCTTGCCAAGATTAACAAATGTTCGCGTCTGACGTTTGACTGCCAGTCAGACTGTCGTTTTTATTCCGCTCCGCATCGCGTCACATACACACACTCTTTCCCGCTCTGTCTCTCAGCCTGTCTTTTGCAAGTGGCTGCCGCCTTGCGAGCCAAATTGATGAGCGTGTAAACATGTGTCTGTGCGCTTTTATTTATGGATTTCCATAACAATTCAGCGTTACATATGCGTCGGAGCTTTTGATTGAGGAGCGTCTAGTAAAAGCTAGCTACATATGTAACTATGAGAAAGTAGAACACACGAAGGTTGATTAAAGATTTTTTTGTGCATTTTTTATTGTCTTTCTTGGAAAATCAGGTAAACTGAGATATATTAAAAACCGTTGCATGTTGTGAAGCTGGCTATGTTTTAAAGCAATACAAATCTTTAAGGACTTAAAACATTAAATATATAAAAAGGAAAACTGTAAGCAAACAAAAGAGGTCAGTAAAAGACAGTAGGAAGAGTAAAAAGAAGCAGTCAAATTATAAGATATTTATAGCAACCGCCCATGATCAGGGGCAATACGTACAGGATGTAAGGATTAACGGAACTGACTCAAACAGGCCTCATTTGGTATTTGTGAACTAACAAGAGTATTTTTATAACGCCTTAACTTAAAATAATTTTATTAAATAATATAGAAAGAATATAGAAAGAGTTAAATTTAATTATCGCATAGCTTTACCCAAGAAACTAGCAGCAACTTAAAATGATTTATTCAAGTTTTAAGCCGATTCGCATTGCTCATACGCCACGTTGGCCTGGAAATAGCGTATACTTTTTTCGTCTTATTTCTGTTTACTTTTGTTGATTCTGTTGATTGTTTTTGGCAACTCTTTTGTTACACTTTTGGTTACTGCTGCTGTTGGCTGTTGGGAAGCTGCTGTCGCTCTTGCTGTTGCTGCTGTGGAGGCCGGATTAACATGCCGGTACGTTGTCAACGCGGTAAATGGTTCAGGTGTCAAAATTGCGGGGTGAAAGTTTGTGGCTGCTTTTACGGTCACGCTTATTTTTTGTGTGCGTTTCATGTGCAGGTTATTCATGTTATTCTTTAGCTATTGTAACTTGCTGTTGCTCTTTGTTGGTCGCTTTTTGTGGCTTTTTTTTGCTGTTGCTTGAGTGCACAGGGCGAAAGTTTTGCGCATTTTTGCCACAGCGTTGAAATATGCTGCAAAGTTGCAAGTACGTCACGACAGCTTGCCTTAATAATGGCAAGCGTGCAGCCAGGTGAGTATAGGGCGCGTTTTGTGTGGGTGTAGGGTAAACTATTACATAGCTCGCATTTTGCGCAGGAGCGAGCAAAGAGACGTTAGGCAGGCAGCTCTCCTTCTCTCTCGGTCAGAAGAATTGCATAAAAAGCGCATTTTATTATTTCACTCGAAAGTTGTTTACGACGCCTTTTGCTGTGCTGACTCCTCCCTGCTTATTTTGCTCTTTTTTATATCTGGCATCGCACAGCTACCCCGTTGCGCGCATTCATTATATTGTAATATGTTTTTAACATTATTTTTATTATAAATCAACAAAATGCACTCAGCGCGACTTTTCAGTTGACGTCGCAACTTTTACTGAACAGCCAAACGGCTGCAAGAGAGGTGTCAGGGCATGAAGTAGAAGCAAAAAGATTGGACTGCGATTTATTTTATGGTATTTAAGTTATGACTTTCGCTGTAAAGGACTTAATGGGCGCCGTGAATGTGTCAGACAGGGATAAGAAAGGCTGCAAATTGCCTGAACCGTAAATTAACTTAAGAAAAGAAAACAAACAAATCACTTAAGAGGCATATAAATAGAAACATGTTTGTTTCGGACAAATATACTAATTTTATTTTGTTGACAATTTTGTTTTTCTTTAGTCAAATTTTGTATTATTTTTGTGCCAAAATATTTTAATATAAATATATACGTCTGGAATATTAGTACCCTTTTCAGTTGCAATCTAACTGCAAACTGTTTTGCCGCAAGGGTGACAGAAAATAAACATTTTTCTTTGCTTTTCATTTGACTACGTTTCGAAACAAATGCTACAGCTGTCAGTTAGCCACAGTTTTGCTTACGCAGAATATTCTGAGAGATGCAAATTCGTTTCAAGGATAAAGCGAGCGCATCGTACTCTTTAGTTTCTTCTTCTTCTTTTTATTGTTTTATGGAACTGTCGCAGCAACAAGCATAAGAAAATGTCACGGAAATTTGTCAACTTGCGGCATCTGCATAGTGATGAAAAATGCCGCATGACAGCCGAGTTTATTAATGCAAAAAAAAAAAGGAAAATACAAGCGAAAGTAAAACTTGCCCAAGAAAAGTGAAAATTCTTGCTTCAAATGAGTTTCATTATAAAGTTAGTACAGCCTCACTTTGCGCCATCCCACTCTTTTACAGATTGGCAGACAATAGACTTTACTTTACTTTACTTCCAATCTGGCTAAAATGTGCTACAAGACTGTTGCTTGATTGATTTAATGTTTGAGCTCAAAGAGCATCGGATGACTCCCGGTTAAAGTTCTTAAATAGTGTTAATTCGTTTATAATTATTATTAATATTTTCGCCTCGGTTTTATACGTCCTTAACAGAAGACTTCGTTGTACATTTGCTCTTTTGACTTATGCTGTCTTGATTAGGATATTGGCCTGCTGATCTGATTGATATGCACATGTGGAGTGCTCTTTTTCACTGAACAGTGTAAGCACAGGTTGTTACCTGTTCTATTTAACTCATATATGTATAAAACGTGCGACATAATAAACCTGAAATTTAGCTGTCGGCTGGAGCTGGTTGTTCATGCCAGAGCAACTCAGCTGGAAAAATTACCATTGGCCGTGTTCGGTCTGAACCATTTTCGGGCTCACAGGCAGAACAATAAAAACTTCAGGAAAATGAATAAAAAGGAAAAAACATAAATTGAAATCATCATCAGGGGCTGAGCACTTTTGGCCTTTTGCTTTCACGTGTTGCAAGTGAGTTGTAATCCGTGAGCTGATTAATGCGGCCTGTCATAATATGGCCAACTGATGCTGATGCTGATGAATGCTGTAAGTCACTTACGGCTTTAATGTAACTGTATAATGTGCACCGGTAATGGCTTACTTTCATTGCAATTTCCTGGCTTATTGAGTGCGGCTCTTAGCTCTTAGTCTCGGCCAGTTGCAGCTGCTGCTGGCCATTTGCATGCTGATCTCATTAGCACGAAGCAAGTTCAACTGGCTGGGCCAATACGCTACACGTCCGGGCAATTGCAGTACCTACGAGACAAGTATTGGTAGTCAGTTCGCTTGCCACTTGCTACTTGCCACTTGGTTGCCTGCATCATTTGCATGCAAATGTCGTTTGGCACTTTTAGCCACCAACAAGTCCCTGGTTGCCACCTCACCGACAGCCCCTTAACCGCCCAGTCCCCCCGCCTCTTGTACACTTTGTGCCTCTGCTTTTCTGCTTGTGTTTGTTCATTTTGCGCTTTTGCACGCCTTTGTTGTGGTTTAGTCCTGCACTTGGCTTGACTTTTAGCCGCAGTAGCGGGGCTCATAAAGCAAGCCCAAAAGCGGCGACAGTTGCAACTGCCGTTGACACTTTACCAAGCCAATATGCCAGGCACGCAAAATACAAAAGCGAGAGGGAGCGAGAAATGCAGAGAGAGACCAAGATAGATAGAGCCATGAAGTAGGTGGGAAAAAGAAAACTAGCTGCTTTTATAAAAACTTTTCTTGCTGGGCAAGTTTTTTGTGAAAATTACCGTTTGTTGTTGTTGGCTCTCTTATTTTTTATTGGCTAACTGCTCGTTGCACTTGCAAATGTGCACTTTCCCACTCATTAGTGACAGTTTAGTTGCAGTTATTCGCTGCTAAGTGCCGCTGCCCTTTAAAGTCTAAGCCAACTTCGGGAGAGATCTCATACATATGCGAGTATTTTCTAATTGCATGAACACTAAGTTGGCCAAAGTACTTGCTCAAGTTTTTGGGCCATGCTTAACTTTGTGGTTGTCTACAAGTCTTTAAATCCGCTTACAAGCTGAATATTGCGCATACGCAAGGTGCACTACCTCAAATACACACTGTGGGGCCTAATAAATAACGGCAGGCAAGGCATTGAAGCATTGTGGCGCTATTAAAGCGCTGCGCTCCGACGCGCTTGGCAAACGCAAAGTCTTCGCGCTCCGTTTGCTGCCAAGAACAATTAAGGATTTCAACGAACGCCAAAAGCCATACAAAATACGCTTTGGGAGTACAGGAAATAAAATTTAAAAAAGCGAAATAAAGACAGGCAGCAGAAGCAACGATGCCCTAAGGCCAAAAAGTCAACTTGCTAAAGAAAAGCACAGAAGTAAAAAAAATATATAAATAAAACAACAGCGTAAAACCTCAAGCAAAATAAACAAAAATGTAATTTGCGCCACTTAGCAGCAAATGGACAGTGCCATTAATAATTCCATTTCGGGCAGTTTTTTTTTTTTGTATCTTTGGTATTATGAGGATGGTCCCGTACAGATAATAAGAAAATATGACTTTGTGGCCAAGACCGTGAACACTGCTGGTTGCCGCATGGGTTTCTTTTAAGCCAAAACATTGTTCGGACACAAAAGTGAAATTAAATAATGAGAACCGAAAAATATTAGAAAGTACGAAATACGAAAAATTTCCGCAAAAATCATTAAGTTTAATATGTTTTTAGGTCAGCAATTAGAGAATTTTGCGTTCTTTCCGTTTCTTTAAATTAAGAATTTAAAATTTATTTCTTGGCTAATTGTGAAGTTGCTTAAGGTGGCGTTTATTAAAAATGTAATAGAAAAATATTAGTGTTCAAATTGCATTCGTATTTGCAGTGGGATTTTCGAAACGTGTGTGATTTAGATGAATTTTTGAATTTTTTTTGTTTCACAATTTTACGCTTTTATATCTTAAACAAAAGCTATGTAATTTTTCTGAAAATAAATAAGAATAAAGTTCTGGGAGATCTGCGCATAGAAATTCAATTAAAGTGACAAACTGTCAAAATTTGTGACATGGGCACATGGCGCACTGTTAAACCAAACGAATACCCAAAGGACAAACACAAAAACATTCACACACCCACACACACACACACAGTCACTTGCAATACGAATAATCCGCAAAGGGACAGACATTCATACGCATTCATATTCCCATTCACATGCATATTTATGGGCCAATGCAAATGTGTGTATGGTCGTGGGGCATGGCTTTTGAATTATGAAAGCTAATTGAATGAAATTGAATAATGAGTGTGTCAGCTGACAAGAAAAGTGAAATTCCAATGGCCGATTTATAGCTACCATTGAACGATTTGAAAATTTTGACAGTTCCACGCAATATCCCCTACATTGATCCATAATTGAGTGGCTGCAGCGATTTCCTATAAAACCGTGTCACGGCAATCAAAGCGCCATTTGAAATCATGAGTGGGTACCCAATAGTTTTGCTATTAGTCAGCCTGGTGGCAGCCGTTCGGCCAGCGGAAGTGGAGCCGCGTACCACAGCGCTGCTGCAGAGCCGGTTGATGCTGGAGTTCGCGGAGCGGCATAAACAAATACCAAGGTTAACTTACTTCACCTGCCGCAATCCCGCCAACAATGTCACGGGCAATGTGCGCGCCAGTCGCGCCAAGCTGGGCCAACTTCGCGAGGCATTCGATGCCAAGAATGCGCAGCTGATTGCTAGTCTCTACCAGGCGAACGTGGAGCGCAGACCCTTTGTGCGGATTGTGATGTTGGATGTGCTGCGCGTGGCGAGCGGCAAGAGCATCCCACGTGGCAGGCCGAGGGGTGGGGTCAGACCTGGCATAGGTCTCAGCACGGTGCTAGGCAATGCCGAATGGTTGGACAATGTGCTGACGGTGGAGGCGCTTCGGCAAATTGTGGTCGTGGATTTGGCATGCGGCATGCTAAGTCGTCGTTTCTTGGAAATGGTAAGTGGCAGGAGGCGGACGGGCGGCATATCCTTATGCATATTGAGTGCTCAGCTGCAACTATTTGTAAGGCTTCAGCTAAGATGCTCTACAACGATAAATATCACTGGCTATTGATTGAGGATTATGCCCTGCACGTAAGAGCGGGCGTAAGGTAGCTGCATCTGACGGATACGGATACGGACAGGGTTACAGACACGAACATGGCTGCGGATGAACTAGAGCCCATTGAGAGCTTAATGGAGACCCTGAACTTTTACATGAATACCGAGCTAACGCTGGCAAGGAGAACGTCCCCAGACGCCAGCTATTCACTGTACGATGTCTGGTATGTAGCATTGGAGTGTTTTACCCTCTGGTAGAGACAGCTGTCTGAGGTATTTGCTATTGACTTGTTGCCGGTGACAGTGAGTGTTAACGAGCATCGGGTGCAGCAGTGCCAATGTGAATCTGTTTAAATAAAATAGTCATTCAATTGAGGACACTTCTCATTAATGTAAAAGCTTTTACTTGTTCTCCCAGATTCAAACAAATCGGAAATATTTCATTAGGATTGTTCGAGATATATTGAATAAGTTCCTTAATTTCCTATTGATAATTATCTATACCTATTATATTAGGCAGTATATCTAACAGACTGAAATCTCACAAAAAGAGAAGCTAGTTCGAACTATCATCAAATATTTGTGAGTTTTACAATTTAAATTTCAAGGAATCCTGGTCGTATTTATGGTGGTCATGTCAACATTACGGAAATTGGCAGCTTCACTTTGACGGACGGACTTCAATTGCAGAGCTGGTTTCGCACAACATCAACGCTGTTGCGACGTCTCGATATGAAGCATGCCCAAGTGCGTTGTATGGTTGTGGTGGGTGATTGAGGCGTGTGAATTGTGCTCACAATCAAAGTGGCCCCTCTCTTTTTGGCAGGTGACCAACAAGAACATGACAGGCACACTGCTCTATTATCTAACGCACACCGTATCGGGCCACATCGATACGATGAATCGTTTCAATTTCAATCTGCTGATGGCCGTGCGGGACATGTTCAACTGGACGTTTGTCCTGTCGCGCACCTCCACCTGGGGCTATATGAAAAATGGCCGCTATGACGGCATGATTGGCGCACTTATACGCAACGAGACGGACATTGGCGGTGCGCCCATTTTCTATTGGCTGGAGCGGCACAAGTGGATCGATGCCGCCGGTCGTAGTTGGTCGAGTCGGCCGTGTTTTATTTTCAGGCATCCCAGAAACACACAAAAGGATCGCATTGTGTTTCTGCAGCCCTTCACGAACGATGTTTGGGTGCTGATCTTGGCTTGTGGCATATTCACAGTCCTTATACTTTGGCTGCTGACCACCATTGAGTGGAAACTGGTGCCGCATCAGGGTGCAGCGCTCATCAAGCCAAAAGGCGGCGCTCCACAACGTCGTCATCATCATCATCTGCAGCAGCAGCAGCAGTTGGTGCG
This sequence comes from Drosophila micromelanica, assembly GCA_004143825.1. NCBI lineage: Eukaryota > Metazoa > Arthropoda > Insecta > Diptera > Drosophilidae > Drosophila > Drosophila micromelanica. Next base: position 28,221 of record SCDY01000605.1, read on the forward strand.
CTCACCCAGCGCTGTGGCATTGGAGGCCGCGCAGGATGCGGATGATGTGTCAGAGGCTTCACTGCAGCTGCTGCCAGTGGAGGGGAGCTTTTGTCAGCGCTACTATGCAAAACTTAGTAACTATATGAAAAAGCGGCGGGCGCTTAACAAGGCCTCAAAACGCGAAGGACTTTTTCTCGAGTCGGTGCTGTTCTTTGTGGGCATCATTTGCCAGCAGGGCTTGGGTTTCTCCACCAGCTTCATGTCGGGACGAACCATTGTGATCACAAGCCTGTTGTTCTCCTTCTGCATTTATCAGTTCTACTCGGCGAGCATTGTGGGCACCCTGCTCATGGAGAAGCCGAAGACCATTAAGACACTGAGCGATCTGGTGCACAGCTCGCTGCAGGTGGGCGTCGAGGATATAGCATACAATCGGGATTACTTCTTGGTATGCTATATGCATGGATATATACTTAATAGCAGCTTCTTAGCTGTGATTTTCAGAATACCAAAGATCCAATATCCATGGAGCTGTATGCCAAAAAAATAACCAGCGTGCCACCTAGCAAGGATAATGAGGCACCTGCTGGAGCTGATGGTGCTGGTGGTGGTGGTGGTGGCGGTGAGGAGGAACCGGAGCCACCGGCCAGTGGTTCCAAAACTTTTCGTGAGATCGTACATAGTCATGAGGTGGGCGCTCATGCCAAGGAGAATACGGCCTCTAACTGGATGGATCCTGATACGGGCTTACGCCGTGTCAAACACGAACGTAAGTTGGGACAGTTTTGAGTGCGTGCTTATTCCATATAATCTGTGAAATAGGCTTTGCTTTTCATGTGGATGTTGCGGCTGCCTATAAAATTATTGCCGAGACTTTCAGTGAGCGCGAAATTTGCGATCTCACAGAGGTTAGCATGTTTGCGCCGCAAAAGACCGTCTCCATAACCCAGAAGAATTCACCCATGCGCAAGGTGATTTCATATGGGTAAGTTAGCGAAGCGTTAGAAAAGAATTCTAAAAATGATCTTTAATAATTCAAAAAGATTGCGACGTGTTACGGAAACGGGCATCTTTTCATATCAATTCGATATTTGGCACTCAAGAAAGCCGCCCTGTGTGAAGAAAATCGAAACTTCTGACTTACATGTGAGTTGGATACAAATTTTAGGTGATTAATATTCGAAATAATATTCGATGTTTTGGTTATTGGTAGGTCGATATGGATACTATAAGCTCGGCGCTGATGATTCTGCTTTTAAGTTATGGCATAACATTATTGGTTCTGGCTGTTGAGATACTCTACTCCAAGTGGCAATATCACGTTGAAATCAAACTGAATTGAAGCAGAAAATAACTTGGCATAACTTAACACTGTGGTTAGTGCTATCTTTACACCTGCTTATCTTAATATTTGCTTCATTAGCTAGACACAAAGTTGATTTGCAACTGTGCGCAAATATTTTAGGTATTTGTTGTCTATCAGTGAAAGTTTAATTAAATTCACTCCCCGATAGGAAATGCCCACAGACTCAAATGGGCGTTTACATAATTAAATTTTCGAAGTCACTGTTGCTATTTGACATGCAAGACGTTGTCAACGGTTTTATAGTAATCCAATTACAATTATTTAATTGATTCTATTTTATTTGTGCTCGGAGTTAAATGGATTCTAGCTTGATTAGCATAAATTGTTCGACGTGTGGTATGGTTCGGGTATTTAATTAAGGTAGATCCTGTAGCAACCTTCACTTAACAGTTTTTACAATTCTAAACTGTTTAAATATTGAATTTACTTATGTAGTTGCTGTACGACAACTTAGTTGTCAAAAAAAAAGGAAAAATATATATTCAACAAATAAAGCAACAAGAGGAAAAAAAGGTCTTCTTTCTTTTTACTAGTTTTTTGCTATGTGCGCTGGGAGGCAAACAGCTAGCGAGTGAGGGAGCGAGCGAGCGGCCGAGTGAGTCAATTTAAACCACAAACGAAGTACAAAATATCCATTAAGATAACAAGTTTTCAGTAGTTGTAACATTTTCCCATGCCAAGCCACCCTCTCCCTTTACAGGCATTTTTCTGCCTTTTTAGTGCCTTTTAGCTGAAGCTGCTGTTGCTGCTGCCTGTTGTCAGCGCACAAAGTTCTGGGCCCAGACCAACGTCTTGTGCCTTGGCGCATTGCCAAAGTGACGCTCTTAGGCATTTTTAAATTTGAAAAGACTTTTATTTCGCCGTCTGCGTGTAGCAAACTCAAAGTTGCAGGCTTCTGGAAAGTGCCAACAAAAAGGAAAACCTCAAGAATGTCCTTGTTAAAACATTAGCGTTAAGCAAAGCCTAGAAATCAATTACAAGTGGTTTTTGTTTTGGTCGCGTATCCAATTTTGTACAAGAAACATGCATCAAAAGTTGCCGCTGTGCTGTGTTCTTTAATGTCCTGGCTCATTAGCTGTTCGTGGCATATATCGATGTGCCACATGCAACCACATGCTCATATAGCTTCAAGAGTAAAACAAAAAAAGGACAAAACATGGCTTGTGCTGAGTGAATTTGCGGATTCTATGTTATTTACCAAAACAAAAAATCAGGCCAACAGTGCAACAGTGCAGGGAAAATGCATTTTGGTGGCAGCCAAACAACAGCTGCTGCTTTGTTGCGTATTTTTTTTTGTGGCTATTGTCTGCTGGAAGTGTCAGAGGTTCGATTGGGGCTTTAGATAGCATAATCTAAACACTATAAGGCTTGCTCTATTTGCCACACGATAGGAAACTGGTCGCTTTCCTAGCGACAATTAAATTGTTTTGGCTTTGTTTAAGCGCAAATTGTGCAACAAAACTTTTGCGGTTGCCAAGAAAGCTAACAACAGTGGCAGGAAGTAGCGGTAAGAAGTTGGTTGCAAGCGGCGGCAGCAACTGGGAGCTGCAGCATAATTAACAAAGCGCTCAGCAGGGCGCATAATTTTACTTGCTGCCAGTTCACAGTTTGCAATATTATGTAGCGCGGTCTGCCCAAATGCGAAACTTTTGCCAAAGCCAAAGTAAAGTAGTTGCCTTAACGCCCCTGGAGCTAACCGACTGAGACCATGGAAATCGGAGGGTAACTGAATCCTTATAGTTGATGAGGGGAGAAGTGGGCCAGTGGCCGGGCCAGCGCATATGCTTGGGGCTTGTGTCAAAGTGTGAAAAAGTTTTGAGCGTCTTAATTAAATTTTATACAGAGCGACGAATTATGCGCCAAATTTGCAGCGAGAGGTGATGGCAACTTTTTAAAAGTGACAGCTGCACATGAGAAAAGAAATGCGGCTAAAGTGTAAAAGGAGGATGCAGAGAAGAAGCTGGAGGAGCGGAGAGGTACTAGACTTTTTATTAAAGCTTACTAATTACTGACAACTTTGCGTTAATTGAGTGGCTGCTTATTAAGCTATTTTAAGAATCATTTTTGGCTTTAACAACTTTATTTTAAATCATAACATTTATGCTTGAAACATATTTAAATAAAACATACACCGAGTATGCATTTACAGTTGAAATAAATAAAGTAAATTTCCATTTAAATTTCAAATGAAAATTGCTTGCGTGCGTGTAATTAAAGCCATTTATTTGGTAAAGACAACTGATTTTATATTCTGCACAGCTAGATACCCTGTATATTGGTCTGAAGTGACTTGGCATATTGCAATTATACACACGAAGTTTTCAACTATATAAATATAGTTTATCATTTTTAATGGATAAAAAATTCGCATAATTAGTAAACTTTTAATCTGCATAAACTTATGCTTTAACAATTACATAAGTAAATTACTTTTATAACTTTGATATTACCGTTCAACGTTTTAATTGCATTTATGGCAAAGATTGATTTGAGGACTTCAGCTATGGCAGCTAAATAATATAGTAATTTTCCCAGGCTTTAAAGGACATTAATAGAGCTTGTGTGGCATTTCTAAGAAAGTGAATAATCAGAACAATCTCATGCTGTGCCCGCACCAACGCAACTTCTAGCTTGGGCACACGTCTTGTCCCTTAATGAGGCTACCAAAACAATTATGTGTTGTCCTTCTCAACAGTTCTTCCTCTCTTCCTCTATATCTGTTCTCTGTGTACTTGTGCTTTGACATTATTAATATTTAGGTCTGCCATTTTGGTCAAAGCATGACACATAAGTGTAGTCATAAATAATTCATAAAGCAGGCTCAATTATTTATAATTGAGCGTTTATAATAGTTTAAGCACAATTTAGTTGGTGTATGTGTGAGCTGGTTTTTCTTTTTTTAATAATTTTTTTTGCCATTTATCCTCCATTTGCACTTTTTGTAAATGCAGTTATTTATTTTGTTTGTCGCTCAATTGTGTGTAGCTGTAATTTATTATTATTATTTTTGCCTTTGGGCAAAGTGCCAACTATTCAAATTTTTATCAGCCTTCGCAGGTGCACATAAAATTGCAAAAATATGTAAATAAAATGTTCAAATGTTGCCTAATGCACAAAAACATTAGATAAAACGATATTTTTATGTGATAAAACATTTAGTATAGCAAATTTAAACAAGTAACAACGCTGCAGTGGGGTGTAACCGACAGTGCAATACTCATAAGTGCATAAGTTATCCGAGAGCGTTACATGTCAAAATTTTTGCAACCACCACAATCGATTAAAACCCAAAATTTGAAATTCTAAATTTTGAAAAATTTCTTTTTTGAAAGTGATTAAGGGGGTAGTACATAAATTTTAAGCAAAAAAATCAAAAAATTTATTTTCAATAATACATTTATTTTAAGTGTAGAATCCATCTAGATGACAAACCACGGTCAAATTGCCATCAAACTTGAAAATCGGCTCAGTTCTGACAAAATATACTTTGTAAACGTGAGTCTTTATTTCAGTTTGAAGTCTTTTACTTCAGTAGGGAACGAGCATAACAAAATTGCATTACCAAAATAGAGTCTTCCTTAAATATCTTGTATAGACTGCCGTAATTGAACATCATTATGAGTGCTTAGTATTCACATTCTTTGCATGTATTCGATCAATTTACGTTATTCAGTTTGAAGTTTCACTTTTATCTACAGTTGCCATGGCATAAAAAGTTTCTTTTCCATTTATTTGAATGGTTCTCGACTAGCCAACGGCGACGGAAGTTTCCATGAAGCAGCAGTAGCAACCGGAAAAACTAAAGAAAATTGAAAGTTTTTTGATTTATAAACGCGAAAGTTTTGCGCTTCATTCGACAGCACAAAATATTTTGTATTCCCTTGCAGAGGGTATTCTAAATTGCTAAGCAATGTTTTAAAACTGAAGGAGATAACTTGGGAATATATTCTTGACTATTTCCTTATTTTACATATTTTATAATATAATTTTTTCATTAAATACAAAAAATTGAACTACGTTATCATACTCTCCATATATTTTTGCAAGGGTATTTAGTATATATTTATAACATTTTATTTGTTGCTGCTTGGCTGTAGGTCTTTATAAAGAGTTTAGTGACTTTTAAGTTGGCTTTGTGTAGATTGTTATGGTTGGGAATATACAATTGTCAAGATATGAATAAGAAGTTTGACAACTTTTTTTTTGTATTTGTAAAAGAATTTGGACAATATACTTGCCACTTACAAAGATTATTTATAATTTTATTTCTTGTTATAGAATGTCATTCACTTTAGCAAAAGTTCGTCATTTATATGATTAAATATTCACTTTTTGTATTTTTAATATAAATTAAATTACAATAAGGAAATATATTTTATAATAGTACGTATACGCGTTGTGTACAATACGGCGCTTTCAGTTTACGCTCTAGTTCACAGCACTCAGAGAGGTAAAATAAATAAAAAATATTTCGTATTACATTGCCCACAGAGTGTGGGGAGCGTAAAAAAGAACATTTCAATTAAATTGTCAGCGGGCAAACAAGCCACAAAATGTCAACAATGTGAGGCCACTGTTGGACACAATCTGTCACTATTATCAACGAGTTTTATTTAAAGCTGAAACAACAATGGCAAAATCGTTTTTGGCATTCTGTGTGTAAGCCAAAAATGAGAAAATTGTTATAAGATATTTTTACATGAGATTTATCGCGACCATTTGCTTATTGACAGCTTTGTACGTTGCATGACAAGACAGATATGTAATACAATAACAGTCAAGGGTGTGCGAGGAGGAGGGCAATTTGAGTAATTCATTACACGCAAGTTAGCTTTATTTATACAGCACACACCTGTGGCTGTCCCATTTTGAGTACCATCAATCAATCGAAATTTGACTGCATTCTGAATAGAATATGTTGAGGAAGTACAATTTATATTAAAACTCAACAAATTGGGATGAGTTGTAGTATTTAACAAATTGAAAAAGTTGTTGAAAAGAAACCAATTTTTAGAATTTCTAGTATCTAAAAATCTGTTAAGAGTTCCCTTATCTAAATATATGTATGTATATTTTTTTGGTGTTTTTTGTTGCTGTCATTTTGGGCAACCACAAGTCCGTTCTGGGCTTAAAAGTTTTTGCCAAACTGTTTTTGGCCTTTTGGCCTAAAATAACGAAAAGGCGCTAGGACTGCGACGAGTACTCTTGATAAGTCCACAAAGGCAAAAGGGGTTAAAAGCAAAAACTGTGCTGCGTAAAATGTTCGAAATTGAAAAGCGCTTTTCCCTGGTCAGAGTTTTGTGGTGAGATGTGGAGTGAAAAGCTGTTAAGTGCGTACTCTTGATTGCAGCGAGCAAATGGTTCCCAAGTGAAACGAAACTTAATGACACAAAGCGCACTAATTTTGTCCTACCTCCCACTCTTTACCTATCACGCTTCGTCATTGAAAAAAAAAGATACGGAAAAAAGTGGCACATCGAGAGGCGAATTATTGTAATCCACTTGAAATTCAATCAATCAGCGACTGCACTCGTTTCAATGGTAGCCAACATTTTACAACTGAGTGCAATTATCTGCGTTTCAGATTCTAACGTTCTTATGCCGCGACCATTTGAGCCATGTAAAGCGGTCTAGTAAATACCCTGTAGCCAAAATTGAGGTGATTTCACAGAATCTATGCCAATATATGCTGTAAGCTATATTTTATTTCTATACCAATCAGAATAAACACTTATACAGAAATTTATTTTATTAACGCTATTCAGGAAAATATAAATCACAATTTTTGTTGCAAAAGGTAGAGTATCAAATTGCGTGTTGATTGCGTATTGTATTTTGAGTACAACATTTTTAAAAGCGTTTAAATAAATCTAAAAACTAGACAGGTCTTATAAAAGTTTTGTAACGTTTTAAAAATTTTCCACTCCATAATTGTTAAATTTTCTTCGTACAACATTGTTACTAGGCAAATGCTAAAAAAGGTCGCAAAAGATTATTATAATGCCTTTTAAAATATTCAAATAGCAAAGAAAAGTAAAGCCGCTTGGTACTTTGAACAGCAGTTCTGCAGGTCTGATTTAGTCTCTTTGGAGCTCAATAAATGTGTCTAAAAACTTTGTGACTGTAATGTGTCTCTGGGGAATACAAATATTCAACTTGGAAAATACGTAAATATGACAAAAGCAAACGCGGCCGCTGTTGTAACAAAAGCTCTGACCAATGGGAATAGCAAATGAAAAACAAAAGCCGAAAACTCAACTCAAATAAACTGAAATCTGAAATCTGTTTGTTATAATGCCACGATTACGTTGCTCTCACTGTCACGTACATACAAAAGTTGTTTCTCTGAGAGAGAGAGAGAGAGAGAGAAAGTGAAAAAAGAAAGAAAAAGAGAGATATAGAGAGTGAGCAAGTGACGCTGTGCAAATATTGTTAAAGCAAAAATGTTTGTCAGACGCATTTAACACGTATACGCCCCCATGGTAATCACTGTATAATACGAGTTGAGCCAAACAACACTCGTTTATTTGCATTGTCATTTGTTAACAAAAGACAAGCCGAAATGAAGCTGCTACCAGAGGGTTTACCTAATAAATACATACTCCACTTCTAAAGCAGTGTGTAGTGTTATATGACAGACACATTATCTTTGCGTACTTTGTAAAATGCAAGGACATGATCACAATAAAGCAACCCAGCCGAACAATAATTTCAAATACAGCATTTTCGAGCTGATGCCACAATTAAATGTAAATCGATTGGGCAAACGACACGCCCACAATTAAGTGCTAATGTCTGTGTGCGTGTGCTTGCATGTCTGTGTTTATATGTGGGTGTGTGCGTGAATGCTAACATAATCAACTCTCTTGTAAAGCCCGGGCTGTTGTTGAAGCTGCCCTCCTGCAACTGATGGCCAGCTCTTGTTGTGGACTATGAGGACTGCGTATTATGTGTAAATTATATAATTAATTGAAAATAATTGTGCATATGTCATGGACAATTCATTGAAGACTCAGCTGCATTTTCTAATAATAGATTAAAGAGTTCTATTTCAATGCCAATTAATTTAACTCAGCTGTGCAGTTGCTCAAAATCTATTCAAAAATTCTCAGAATTATTCGCACGTAAAACAATAAATTTTCATAATGGCCACGCAACTAGCCGCCACCCAACGCTCAGACACATGTTAGGGCCACGCCCATTGCCCAGTGGCCACGTGTAAAGTGCAAAAGCGCAACATCAGCAAAATGGGGTAAATGCAGAGCGCAGCAGGAAACGCAAACCAGCGACCGTACTGGGGTCAACTGTTGGGGTGGGCTAAAGATTACCGTTATTTGTATGCAAAGCAGCAGCCCAAAACCGACAACAACAACAAAAACAACAGCAGCAACAGGAACAATAACAGCATCATGCGACACTGCAGCGACACAAGCCAACTGCCATTCAAAGTCAGCCAGGAGCAGGACACAGGACGCAGGACGCTGTGAGTACGACTAGTCGAATCCCGGCCATAAATGGCGAACCGGGAAGTGAGCCGAGCGGCGAACGACAGAAACGTGTTTCAATTTTTATGACATTTCAATGCAGTTTATGTCAGCGCAACGGGCCAACGGCCAACGAACTGGGAGATGAGCCCAGTGTTGGGTGAAAGGAGGGATAAAACCTTGTTATATTTTTGCCAATTCAAATTTAGCTTGAGGCCAAGCATGGTATGCAACATATTTCGTTATACACTTTGCAACAATTCAATTCAATTGTGAAAGTAGAAAAACAACTAAAAGTACGCGAGCTCGAGTAATCAACTCGTAGACACCCTGTAAGAGCTGTGTATTGATGGAGTATGTATTGAAACTTGCTGCTAATTTAAAAAAAAATCAGACACAACTTCACCTGGATCCCATTTTGTTCAAACTGGAATAAATTAAATTAGGAATGACTGCTTTTTAAGTTATGTTCATATAGAAGAACATGGTTAAAATTGTTAGTCAAGTATAAACAGATATTTTGGTTTTATAGAATCGTATGCATAAAACCATTATGCCATTTCTTACTCACTTTCAATGACTATAGGGTATAAAGGTAAACAATTTTGGAAACATATGTTCAATATTGCGCATACGCTGTGTGTTAGACAACATTTAACATAAAGCCAGGTCATCAAAATGATAAGCGTTTGGCTTTTTATTTGCATATCAAACGCGTTAGGCACATTTATATGACCTTCGCCAGGAGCTTTGAGCACACACGTTGGTCATAATATTAAGCTTTGCTTAAGAAGGTGCCCGAACCTTAAGCTGTGTTTTAAACATTTTCAGCACGCAGTATTTTTTGGTCTCGAACGCATTATTTATGACTTGTACGTTTTTGTGTGTTCTTTTTTTTCTTCTTTTCAGTATTGTGTTTTTAATATGCTTGCCACAACAACAAAGTTGAAAGTTGCAACATAAAAATAAATATTCTTATGTTTTATTTATGAGAACTTTGCTGTTGAGGTCACGCTTAATGATCTACTTAAATGTATTTTACAAAATTTTACTTTTAAAGATACTTTAATTTGCTTAAATGAAATAATGATTGCATTACGGCGTCTCGATGGCTTTAATTTCTATAAAATATTCCCCGAATCCTATGCGTGGGCGTCTGAGTAGCTGGAGTCTATTTTCAGGAGCATAGGGTAAAAAAAAAGAAAAACGAAAGGAGCAAGAAACATCATCAACGGCAACTTAAGTAGCTCAATAAATCTTGAGCTTAACATTTGTTGAAGCTTTTGCCAGTGTGCAAACGTGACTTGAGTGCGACACATGCTATAAAGGTCCTCTCTGTCTGTATCTGACTGTGTGTGTGGGTGCCGCAAAGTATGCAGTAATATTTTACAAATGTTACAAATGCAGAAGATTCTTTTGCGGACTCAGTTACATGGTGCCTTGGCACCTGAATTTGGGTCGTAGTGGCCTCCGACAAGGCTAACTACTTAGCTGACAATTGTAAAGGCCAAAAGTTGGTGAAATATCAATTGAATCCACCAACTTTGAAGTACGCATCAAATATGCAAATTGCTGCAAATGGCTTTATCAAAGTCAACTTAGACTCCACCTTACGGTTGGCATTTGTAATTAAATTTAATTAAAAGTCTGCGCACATTCCAACTCGAGCAGATAAATGCCAACTGAACCTGAGCTGTTGGCCAAGTCCATTCGTCACACGCCGCTCACTTAACAATTCAGTTATTCAAATGAAGCCAGGCACCAGCTCGAAGGAAACAGGAGAAAAAATTATCAAAACCCCGCTTTACAGTCACTTGGCGGCGGATTATTTTAATTTTATTCATTGTGCATACAAAGATAAAAGGTGAAAAATCTAAATGAATTTTTAATGCGATTTAAACGCATGCCAAATGTGAACCGAAAAAAATACAAGAAGAGTTGAGTTTCAAGAGCAGTTACAAAATTTGTAAAAAAAAATGCTTTAATTAATAATATTTATTTTTTTACATTTTGTTTTTATATGTTAATTCTTATTCTAAATTGAGTTATCAATGTTTGCAACAACTAAAAGTCTTTTAAATCCATTGTTACACAAATTTGTTTGTTGACCAAAGTTGGTGACTTTCAATTACAGTTAACTGCAATCCTCTTGCACTCTGCTCCATATACTGGGCAATTGCAAACATTTGGGAAATCGAAATTTCTCACCTGATAATGGCTCAGGAATTGTAACACCAATGCACAGACAAGGACATGCGTAATAGGCATTTGGTAACCGATGTGTCCTACCAAGGGAACTAATAGGTTTCTTTGTCGCATTTGTGGCACATTCTACTTGTCCAGCGCTACCCGCAGTATGGTTTGATTTTGGCCTGGCCAACTGATTGGCGCCGTGTCCTTTGATTTCCCTGGTGTACACACACCGAAGAGCCGTTGTGCCGTCATAAAGGGCAAAACGTGAGTGTCACATGACCCAATGCGTTCCGCTCTTTGTGCACCATTTGTTGGTCTATGTATGTGAGACAGGGCAGTTGCGATTTCACTTAGTTAACTTTAATTGTTGTGGCTTTAAGAGTCAGCCAAATAGTGAACTATTTGTCTGCGGTACGCCCCCGCACAAAACAAATGTTGAACAGACCACATGACTTATGAGCTAGTTAAATAAATTTATGCCCTGTGATTTTCACATAAAATTGATTTATCACATTAACCACAGATAGAGGGAACTCTCGGAGTTGGCTTCATTTCATGCTCGTTGGCTTTTTGGCACATCAATTGCCCGAGTCGAAGGTTGCCTCCGGTTTGACAATATGCGATGGTAATAGGAATGCCAGCCATATGAAATTGCATTAGATGTACCCAAAAGAGAAGGCCATAAATTCCAAAGGACAGTAAGGTTACAGCACAGCAAAAAATGAAATGGCATACAACAACATGGGTTAAGCCACCGCAAAGAAGGGTTAATGGTTCGGACTTTTCTATATTTATTTTATTCTTTGCGCAACAGAATTTATAACGACTCTGATGAAATTTTAGATAAAAGTTGGGGGAAAAAAACAACAAAATATAGGATACGCCCAGGCAAGCAAGCAGTAAGCGCATTTATTTCAATTCATATTTTATTCTTAGTTTTTGAGGAATCCTTGAGCTGGCCGCTAGGGATAATCAACATAATGAGTGAAGCGCATTGGAGCGAGCTATCTCAATGGACTGCGCCTGGTTATACGTATAAACAAGGCGAAGACGAGTTGTGTCAGAAACAAATGCTTTTCATTTCAAATGCAGCTGTTGCTTGGGCTACCCCCCGGGGGCCCATGTTTCTTATCCCTTTCAAGTGGCAACAACAACTACAACAACAACAACAACAGCAACAGATATGCGCCAAGACACATAGCTCCTTGAAGGACAACAGATGTTTCACTGCGGCAGCTTGTGTCGCTTAGTGTTGAATAACGTAATGTATCTTGAATATAGTTGGGTTTGGGAACTAAGGGATAAAGCTTACATTTTAGGGTTGTAGCAATATGCTTACGGTTTGGGCATTAGTGGGATATAAGGCTCTAAATGAGTTCACATATTTGCAGCTGGGCAACAACAATCATTTAAGTCGCTAATTGTGAGGATTTATATCAATTAAAGTAATTTAGCTGTAATATTTATTAAAATTAGTGGGAAAGTAATTTAAAGACAAACAAATTAAACTTTGTTTACTGTATAAATCACGACGAAATGTTGTATGTTTTGAGTGGCTTTTATTTAACTAAAAAGGATACAATTTTCCATATTTTGCCTAATGTCTTCTGTTTGATTTGTGCGGTTTTGGCGCAACAAAAGAAAAATGAGCATAGAATGCGTGCACATACGCATTTGGGCATTAGTAGGATTTGTCCCTGCCACCCACATACACTTACAACAAACGTCTACAGAAAATGGCATAAATTGTATGCCATACGGCATTAGAGGAGTCTGGGTTTGGTGTTGTTGCCCCTAAGGCAGCAGCTTGCCGCAAGGCGTTTATCGTTTGTAAAATTCAAGATTTGCATGCATTTGCTTGTCATAAAAAAGAAGCTGGCAACGTTGAAAGAAATAACGAAATGTGTTTACATGTTTATGTGCGAATGGAACGAGTGTAAGATTACCCATACGCAATGTTGTAGGGCCACTTTGTTATACAATTTCTAGCACGGTTTCTTTTTTTTTTGCTTTATACGACAAAACGGTATAAAAAATAATAAAAATAAGCTTTGTGTTGGGGCACTTTATATAGAACTTTAAGATGTGAGACGCCCCACAAATGTTTTACCTCTAAATCAACACTCATATTTTAATATTGCATGTCTCGAGTAATTAAAAGCAGCACGTAATAAAATTTGGGTTACATTAGAGTACATTTGGGTTTATAATTTTATCTGCGAGCTGTCAACAAATGTGGGTAATTACGCTTTCAGTTAAGTATTAATGGGTCGGACATATGTGCCGGTAACATGCAATGAAAATCATTTTTATATGTGTGCTAAAATGCAAATTGCCATATAAATTGGAATGAAATGACTTCGCGTCACAAATTAGTAATTGTGAGAGATTTCATAACAATTATGTTGCCTGCACATCAAGTAGATAAACTAAATTACACTAATGCAGTTCAATTAATTGCAAACTTGCAAAGTTAACTTAACATTACCATATATATATTTATCTTAGTTGTTTTCTCATACATTTATGTATGCCATTAAACAACAAAGCGACAAAACTTTCATGCATTCACAAAAACTATGGCAAATAATACAGATATAATAAAAGTTTTGGCTAACTGTACGAAACTGTGCAGAAAATTGAGTCAGAAGTCATATAAAGTTTTCATGCAAGTGAGTTGTTGTTTGGTTGAAAGCCAAGGGAATTGGTTTGGAATTGTAAATATGAAGTACATAAAAAGTTGATTAGTAGACAGTATAAAAAAATAAATCCTTTTGTTAAAAATATTAAATTTAATGCTCATAAAAATCAGCATCAACAGACCAGATGAAGGTGTTTCTAAGCAACGTGAATTATCATCTTTAAACGAAACGTTTGAAAATTTTCCTAAATGTGTATGTTTTACAACTCTTATCATTGGCCGTTTAATCAACCTAATCTCCGCGCAAGCTGTGCACTTTTAATGACCTATCACACACAGCCTATTAGGGAACTATGTTATAATTTAGCTAATCAGCTATTTACCTTTCAAACAAATAGTTTGAAAAAACTTAATTTCCGATTCGCGGAAGTGCGGGCTAATTGACTTGTCCTGGCAGCAACTTGTCCACCCCACTTTTATTCCTTACTCAGCCGCCCACCATTTGCATGCTTATCTCATTAGCTACCAAACAAGTTCATTTGCCAGTCCGCCAGGACACACGTCTCCGGTCGCTGTTCGCTGTTGCTGGGGCTTGGCTGTCAGTTGGCCCATTGCTTGCCACTTGCAGGCTGCAACATTTGCATGCAAATGTCGCCAGCGCAGCAATGTCCTTTTAACTCTTGACTGCTCTTGCTGCTGAACTAAGTTCTTTGGTCCTCTTGTTGTGTTTTTTTCTGTTTGGAAAGTTTGCTGCACTTGACTCATTTGTAAATATTTGTAAAAGGCGCAATGTTTAGCTTTGGCCAATGGCAAATCGCCTATACGCAACGTTATGCGGCAAATAAAACTAAACAAATGAAGTGCGGAACGGCAACAGCTGCTGCCCATTCATAATGGCCGCTGGTCTTTAGTCACCTGTTAATATGCAGGCCAAAGGGCGGGCATTGAAATTTTTTTTTAAGAACTAGCACCTGCCACATGCACCGCTTTAAAAACTAAAAGCAATGAAAACAACCAACCCATGGCAGAACTTAGCCGGCGGCTTTTTGTATTGCATGAAGCTGTGAATTGTGTGTGTGTGGGGGGTGGGGGAAAGCTGGCTGGAGTCGTGACGTGGAGCGGAAATTATGTAAATTTAAGTGTTTTTTCCGCTGCATATTTTTGCGTTTTGTTTTTAGTGCCGCGCAGTTTTGCTCATGGCACTGGAAAACATGATGAGCAAGCGGCCAAAGGATAACAGCAGCAGCCGAGTCAGGACCAAACGCCAACAAAAGCTACAAGCAATTTTAGACCAGAACAAATAAGCCATAAACTTGGCTTTTTCATCTGCAAGAAGCATGATTGCATTACTTTTTGAGGTTGAAGCATTACGTAAAGTTTTCGGTAATTGTTTTGCAAGTTTATTTTAAAGATAAAACAGTTAAAACGATACATCGCAGAGCCAAAAAGTCTATAGAACAAATTTCAATGCAATTTAACTATATCGGGTTACTTTATCGATTTGTTATTTAAAAGCGATTTTGCCTACTAGAAATTTTTATCGATTATCGAAATTATGAAATCCTAAAGTTTAAGTTCAAATTGTTCTATGCAGCTGGCCCTTAGCAAGAATGAAACGTGACCAAAAGCACAATCGAAAATTTTCCATAACTCTTAACGTCGAGTGTGCGCCCCAAAGTAATCCCAACCACAAAATATATTTACTTCAATTTATAATTCATCCAATGGAGCAGCAGCAGCAGCAACTGCAGCACCGTTTAGCCCTGGCATACATAGCGTATGAGCAATTTAAAAGATACTCAACGTTGCAGTTCATTGTTTTCGATTGCTCAGTGCTTGGAGTTTTTAATGGGCATACACGGCGCTCAACTCGGGCATACAAATGCTGGAAAATTTCTCAAGACGGAGAACAGCAACCGAATGGACTGCAATTTAGCCGGCCATTTGGTATTTGTAGAGACAATTCAATGGCTTGCTTTATGTGCTGGCAGTTACTCAGGTGATTGCAAATCGTTTATCCTGTGGAGGATTCTCGTTTCGAAAGTTCTGACATAATGGTGGGGAATGAAATAAATTTATAATTTTTTAGTCAGTTGCCGTCTTGCTTTTTTTCGACCTGCTTTGTAAGCTGCAGAAAGTAATTTGAAAATGCAACCTATGATTAAAATAATCTTTCTGGTTTACAGCACTTACAGTTATAGTTTACACCTCAAAAGAAAAATTCATGATTTTTCTGTAAATTTTTCCCCTCCTGCTATAGCTATTAAAAATGATTTAAAATGCAATTCACAGTTGCTGCGCTGTTGCTTCTTGCACCATCCTAGTCTGGGATTCACTGAGCTTTTGAATTTTTACGCTGCACAGCGTCACAAGCAGCAGCTTGAGGCTGCGACAGCCACTTTTTGTCAGCTGTCACAATTTCAAAGTAAACTAATTAGGGCAGGAGGGTGAAAATGCAACACTCGAGTTTTTATTAAAGTATTTTTAAAGCCTTGGCTTTAAAATAAACAATTCCTATTATTATTTCAATTGGCATTCAATGGCTCTTGAACTTGTGTGGCTTAAAAATAGCATGTAAGATATTGTTTCTGGCATTTGAATATTTCATGACATGTATTAGTTTACGTGCCACCGACACATGACTCGCAACTGCCAGCCCATTCAATGACTCGAAATGTTTTGAAATTCAACAAACATGTCAAACTGGGTAAACTCAATTTGCCTAAGCAAATACGCGGCAGGCGTATCTGTCTTTAATTTGTTTTGAAATTTATTTAATTTATTGAGGTTAACAATTTAAGAACTGCAAGGAGTAGGGTTGAAGAAGAAAAAGGACAAATGTCAATCAACTCTTAGAGGATAAATCATCAGTTGCTAATATATACGTCGAGATACGTATAAAATAACTTGCCTAATTCGATACTTTCCCTAATCACGTGTCTTAACAAATAAATTGACAGCAGTCCTCGTCCAAGTTTCCTGGTAAAAAACAATTATTCATAATTACTCTGATAAAAGAATTTTAAATATCACTTAATAAAATTAAAATAAAGTAATTTTTGTTTAATTAGCTTAATTATAAATAGTTTTTACAAATTATTTTGCAAGCGCAAAACTTTTTATATTATTCGTTATGCTTTGAAACGTTGCATAACACAAATTGTTTTAATATTGTTTTTCATAGTTTCTATAACCACTCCCCACAGACATTATTTATGTGCATTGCTGCACTTTATCAACACACACACCACGCAAACAATTCTAATCGCTGTAGCGACCGTCAATCAAAACATAAATTGCACAAAAACTGTTCAAATTGTCACTCATAAAAGTTGCATGATGAAAATTACGTATACGCATCGCGTACATTTATTGTCCATTTGTATTATAATTTCCTGTGCATGTCCATTTCGAGTGCTGTCGAAAGTTTTTGTGCTCTACTGATAACTGACAACTGACAAAATTAATTTTGCTACACCCGCACACAACATCCCCTTTACCCATCAATAAACAGCAACACCCACAACAGTGCGTCAAACATTGTGAACTTTTGTATGGCAAGTTATTTGCTGGCTTTTACCTGCAATTAGACGCAATTAAAATCGCAAAATGTAATTTATTTTAATTGCTGTTTCAAACAAGTTTTTGGCCAAAGCCTCAAAACTGTACCAGCTTTGAGGGGGTGGGTAGTTGTGTTGAGTGTCTGCATGTTTAGATAAAGTTCGTTCAAGTGCTTTCAAAATAATAAAATTATGCACGCAATTTTGAATGTGAATTTGATGAAATTATAAAGTTTTGCCTGTCCGAGCAAGTGTAAACGGCAAACAGCTCAAAACACCAAGCACTTGAGTGCGGGACAACTGTGCGTATACATCACAATAGCTAAGCTGCCAAATCATTGCCAAATCTTTAACAGATTTGCAGCTTGAGTTCCTTAATCAAGCCCATAAAAACAACTAATTAAATTTGGCTTCAACGCTGCCAGTCAACATTTAGCAGGAAGTTTCACTTAACCCTCATAAAAAGCAATTCCTTTTGGGCCTTTAGGCGTGTGCTTAGCGGTGTGTGTGTGTGTGTTTGTGCTGGTGTGTGTGGTGGTGTGAAATGCCTTACCACAAAGGCGCACAAGAACTTGAGCGGGTTTTGTGAACTCATTAGCGGGTTTTTCTATTAAGTAGCAAGTGGCGAGATACTCAACAACTTGTTGAGCTTAGGCAGTTGACTGAAATTCACATGGTTGTTTATTAAAAAGGCACCCGATAAGCAGGCATTTGCCAAAAACAATTGAACATGCTCAGACTTGTTTAACCAATAAGCATTACGAATCACTTGCTCAGCGCTCAGGGCACAATTGAGTGCGTGTTTATTGGGCTGAAGTGCGACAAATATAACGCATTAAGTTAACATTATTGCCAAACAATTTCACTCTAATCGTGTTTATTTGTGTTATTTGTTGTTGTCATTTCCACCCCCACTCTGACACACACACTCACTCGCTCACCCAAACACCAGCAGTGCTGTGGGAAACGATTCGTTTTGGTTGCTTCCTACACATAACTCACATCCGCTTCGCATTTTTTTGGAATTTCTTTTTTGTTGTTGTTGTCGCCGCTGTTGTTGTCGACGCCGCCAATTGACGTTTCGGAAACAACAACCACCAACATGGGTAGGGGAAATTTATGTGTAACATAATGCTTTCCTTTGATACCGCCCCAATCCAACCCCCAAACTCGTGGCATCCTCTCGAAAATTCAGTTTAACAGTCAAAATATTTGCACGGCAAAATATCCCCATCTCATTGAGTTAAGCAAATAAAATCAAATTCGACTAAGATTTGTCGCACCCTTATACTATAGGGAATGCAGTGGTAAATTATCCGGCGAGGCTATAGGCACATGTTATCCTAATTTGTGTTTCACTTAACACACATGTAATTGAGTGTTACTGCGGTTGTGTTATGTTGTGTTGTTGTGATTATCACTGGGGAAGACTTTGGCGCCTAATTTCTGAAGTGCTTTAACACGGTTACAAAGCACTTAACTAGATTTGTCCAAATGGCCTACTCATTTCGAAAAAGTAAAATGGCTTCTAAGAGATACTCAGTTTAAATCAGCGGCAAGACTGCATTCCTCTACTGCCTTCAACAAAATAGTAAAAATGTATTTATTTCTCAAACCCATTTATGGGAATGGGTAATGCGCTCTAAGCTTTCTGTCTGTTATTGTGATTTTTTAAGCACTTACATTAAATTTTAATTATAATTGAGAGCAATAAATAAATATTGTGTTACATGCACATTACAACATTTGATAGATATTCTGTAATAAGTCAAGTTCTGTGATGAGACTTTTTGAAATTTGTTGGCCATTAGCAAATAATGTAATTGATATGATTTGATGAGCTTTGCTATAGCATGCACATAAATTTCGCTAATGTGAAAATTTACGTTTAATTTTCAAATCTGACAAACGACTGCATAACCAGACGAAAACAATCCAATCAATTGTAAATCTCAGTTTTACATTTTCAACATTATTTAAGCTGATGATATAAAATGTTAAACATGGATGACAACAGCAAATAATACACATAACACATACACACACACATCCACATAACTGTTATGGGCAGCTGTTACTTATTTTATATAGTGTGTGTGTCTGTATTTAAATATGATTGCAAATGCGGGCAAGTAAATATTTAATGTTTGTTTTGGGCACGCTGTGTGCGAAGGACCACTTGCAGTGATCTATCATTAAATATGCTAAAGTTTTGTTTTATTTGCCAACATACCACATAGCATTGTACATTTTATTTCACAACCTATAAAATTGTTCGAAAAGTATGTCACAAACACCACATTCGAGATACTTTAAAGGAAGGCACAAAATCTTTTTAAGCTCCCTCCAGTTTCAGCAACAGCTCTTGTGGCCAGTCCTTGCAGATTTATAGGCTGGGGCTCGGAAAAACAAAGAGACACCCCGCAAGTTAAGCTCGGGGTTAACACACCACGAAACAGATACCTACAAGTCCACAAACACATTTACATTCAATAAACACGAAACGCAAAACATGCTTTCGAGGTTTTTAACAACATGCGAAAAACTCTAGTTTGTTACTTTAATCAAAATAGTAAAGAAAACACAAAAAAACGTATATTAAGAATTTATTTAGAGTACACATCCAAATTAGTTTGGGCTTGGCAATATTTTTGAACAGGGTATTTTAATCAAGGGTCTATAAAAGATATTTGCATTTATAATTATTTAGGCAGGAGTTTCCTGTAGAAACGTATTCAATTATGTTGAACATTGTTGGCTTGCAATTGCTGTGGGCGTGTCAAATCGCAACACTTGCTGAGCTGTCTCATTGCTTTCTGGGAGATTTAGTGGCGTTGTTGTCGTTGTTCTTAGCGGAGCCGCATTTTGTAGCATAATTTTAGACGTTGGCCGGAAGTTGTACAGAATGCGCTGCACCTTTCTTTCACTTGGTTTTTGTTTTTGCTTTTTTTTGCGCCGGGTCAGTTTTTGTGTGCCACGCCTATTTATGTGCTTTTAACGTGGGCGTGAATATTAATGACTCATATTTTGCAAAGTTTGGGGCGTTTCATGTTGATTTTATTTGTGGTCGCGGTCGAGCCCCACGGTTTTTAGCCGTATAATTATTTTGCGGGTGTATGTGTGTGTGTGCGGTTTTTGGCTTGGCATGGGAATTTATGGTCTACGGCTTTGCGTGCTGTGCGGGCATAGCTCTCCGGCTCGATGTTGCCGGCAAGTTTTATGTCTTAGCTTGTTTTACTTTTCAATTGCCAAGTTTTGTGCTCACTGCAAAACTGTTTAACATGCGGCGCACGACGGGACAGTGGGTGAGGGGAAGGAGTTGCAGCACAAAGGCTGTCAGCGTATATTGTATATATTTAAGCTGCTGCTGTTTTTCTAGAGCCACAAATACATATTTAGACACACATACACACTTTTATACAGCCATCGACTAGATTAAAGTGTTAATATTTAATGTGCGCATCGCTTTGAATTATTTTTCTAGTTTTCTTTCTATCATTTTGTCTCTCTGTCTGTTTGTCCGCGTGTCAATTTCAATGCTTTTTCGATATTATTGCAATTTGCTGGCTGTAAAGCATTCAACACTTGCCAGTGTATATTGATTAGTGTCAGTCAGCCGACACGCATGCATTAGGTTAACAAGTTTTTACAGTTAGTTCAATGTTGCATGCCACTCTTCGCTGTGGCTGATGCTGCAACTGCCTGCAAACATTAACAAGCGCTTCAGACGTCAACTTCAAAAACTTTTGTGACACGCAGAAAGTTATTTACTGTAAAAAAAAAAGTAAAGCAAAATCTCAGCTGCCGGCATTTGAGAAATCAATTACCGCACGCAATGCGTTAAATACCTGCCCCGCCTTGCCGCCCCCCGAACACCAAGCCTTGTCTGGCGCTGATAAGCCACAACGACAATTGACCGACATTTTATTTAATGTCGCCGTTCATTAGGCAGCCACAGAACGCATCAAACGCGTCCAACTTGAGGGAGCAGCCAACCGCAGAGCCATTTTGTTGGCGCAAGTGCCGTAAACAACAGGGTAAACAGCGGATGTGCCACCAGTTCCTTCTCCAGGCTGCAGCCGCAAAATTAGAAGCTGTCTGGTGTGGCTGGTGTGCTGGGGCAACCACCTCCTGGTCCGATCATGTGTTTCTATCTTAATCTGATAAGTACGTGGGGCGACTGCCTCGCTGGCTGGACGTTGTTTGTGTTCTGTTTAAAGTTCCTGCTACCGGTTGTTGCCTCTGTTATTGATGACTTGCCCCTTGTTGTTGTTGTTGTTGTTGCATGCTTCCGCTGGCTGGCAAGTGCAGGGATTTTCCGCTGCTTTGCCAGATAGCGCAGCCAGTTCCTTGCTTTCCTGCGCTTTAAACAATGTTCGCCTCCCTTTGCTTTTAGACCGCATTTCACTTACTAACTACAACAAATTGCGCTTACTTTCCTCTGCAATAATGTTTACATTTGTAGGAAACACAAAATCAATAAATACAATCGATTTAAGAACTTGTACAGTTTGAGCATAATTTTCTATAATTTTAATAATGTCTTCATAGTCATAGACTTTTCATATTATAAAGAGATGTTATTCGAATCTATAGCTAGCTAATCACTCTCACTCACACTCTGTATTACGTGCTCTTATTTAAGTCAATTTGAATGCACTTTAAGCCATATTTAATGGATGTTGAGCGAAAATAAAAAGAATGAATACACAAATTTCCCCTTTAAATTCATAAAATGTGCAGTAAAGAGTAGTTCATTTAGTAAAAAAATAATTACGCATAAATTTCCTGTAAGCAACTGAACACACACGTGTCGTAAAAAAAAAAACAGACTATCGTCGCATCAAAAAGCTTTAAAAAGATCACAAAGGGTGTTGTTTTAACACATTTTAACGCGATTGTTTACGTGTGATTGAAATAAAATTTAAAATATTACATATATATAATCTGAAATCAACACATATTTTTAACATCGGATTTGAAAATCGTGCATTGATATATTGAAACAAAATTATTGATTTATTTTTTTTAGGTCTTTACCTTTACCTTAAAATACACTCTACTTGAAATTTTGTTTTAATTAACTTTGGCATGCCACATAACGGATTCATAAAACGAATATAAAATTGAAATATCGCCGTGTATGTAAGCACTTTCAATGTCCTGTGGTGTTTAATGTGTTCTCCGTTTGTCCTTAGCATTTTCCACTTTTTCAACACCAACTGCAGGAAAAGTTCGCCAAGGAATTGAGAAATGGGGACAGCTACTTGAGTCTGGCTTGGTGTGTCAGACGCACTTACAATCGAGTCAGCTCAAAGGCTTCTTCAAGAAATGAAAATGATATTTGCCGTTGCCTTTGCTCACGTACAACTTGTGACAATTGCTTAAAAAATTTAAACTGAAAATGTTGATAAGAAAAAGTTTACTGCGAGGCAAGTTTTCTTATATTTGCTTAAGCCTTTCAGTTTGAGCACACAACAAATTTGATTTATGTGCTAAGCCAGCAATTTCAGTTACTCTTTGCAAGAGTCTATTGACCCAAGGCATATTTCTCACTTGCTCCTGCTGACAACCATTAGACAAGCAGCTTACTTCACCTCACTTTACCGCTCACCTTGTCAGTTTTAATGGTAAAACTTTTTCACTTAACCTTCACTGCTGAATTGATTTCTTTCACTCTTAACGACTTTTTGCTTGAGTAATGACTTTGCATGCGTCTTTGCCATATGATGAGTTATGTGTGCATATGAATAAAAGTGTGTGTGTGTGAGTGTGTGTGTGTGTGTGTGTGTGTGTGTGTGCTTGTGCTATGGGGAAGTAGCATATGAAGTCTGTTGCACATCTGTGTCTGAACTTGGGGCTAAACTGGCTGGCTTCATGAACTTCTTGCAAGTTTCGACTTTCCGTATTTACAGTTTCAAAACGGAAAGTCAAAAGTGTTAGTGACAAATTACGTAATGCGTTTGGCATATTTCAAAGTTTCATAACTTGTTAAGCAATATATTAACAAGTTGAAGCTTTAATGTGTGGGCCAGTTATTTATACCCTGTACTATTTATTATGTTGTAAATGACCAATGCAATGAAAACATTGAATAATCACACTAATTTAGTTGTATTAGAGTTGGCATAAATGTCTGTTACCCTATTTTACTCTACCTACCCAATTTTTAAATTTTATTTATAGAGTATTTACTACTCAACATTTTCATATCAACTTGTTAATATACGAATTTGAATGATTTAGTTGTTGTTTAAACAAAAAGTTAATCAAAATGTTGAAGTACTGCTTACATTTCAATCCCAACAAGGCACAAACTACAATTGAATGTTTATTGACGTATTGTTTTGTTGTTGAACCAACAATGGGTCTGGTATTCAATAAGCTGCCACAATGCTTGGTTATTTGACTGGGCTCTGTATGGCGAAATCATTGTTTTAAATTCAATAAGGTCTTGCTGCCTTACATCTTAAAATCGTAAGAAGGCAGCAAGTAAATCATTGAAATTATGAAAGGAGCCGTCTCCGTATTTCATATTTCAACAAGGCACAGTAGTAATATATATATTGAATTGTTGGAAGCTGTAGCAAAAGCTGTAAATTGGATCAGATTTAAGTTTAAATTAAAGCCGCCATGAGCTGATTAAGCTGATGAATGCTGCTTTCTTAACTTGCTGCCAGTCATATAGAGTGTATACATCAATAAACAACAAGCAGCATCATTTACATATAGGTAAAACATGTCGGAGAGAAGTTTAAGCCGTCAATTGCTTGCCAGGTGCAGCTACATTCATTTTGTTAATGAATTGCCATCAGAGGGCTGAGAGGAAGGAGGGAAACGCGAGTGCGAAAGGCAAAAGGTAAACAATAATTCATCCGGATGGCAAGCCATAAAAAGCATCAACAGAAACAGAAGACGCAGCCAAAAGCAGGTTCGCATATTAATTAATATTGCGCATACGCAGCGTCTGCCCAGCGTAATCCATAGCTTTAAAATCTTTGCATATGAGTTTATATACACATGCATTCATCCCATATATATACATGCATACATATACATTTCGCGCATAAACCACACATTTTTTATATTTATATATCTCCCCGTCTGGGCAGCTGCTCCATGTGACTTGGTCAGCGATAAATCTTTTACGCGCTGATTTCACATATGCGTCGAACCTTTTGGCCAAATTTAGATTTATTTCATTGCAAATATATTTGAGGCAGGCAGAAACTTTTGACATATTTCAGACAGGCGAAAGACAAATGTGTTTATAATGTAAATAAATCTATAGAAATTATATGATTTATAATTTTATGCATTTTAAACCCAAACTCAGTTAGTTTTATTGCTCTTACATTTGATAAAGACATCACAAAAGTGAATGCCAGGTTACATTTAAATGTCAGCTATAGAAGCTTCTGTTGTATTTGTTTCTAGCTCTGCTGTCAGATAAATCCATAAAAAATATTTTTAAAAAAATTTTTTGGTTAGGTCATACTAAATCATTGCAGGCAGGCACTTTTTGCCAAAAATTCAAAAACAACTTGTAGCAACAACAAATGTAAGTAAACTGAAAAACAAGTGAGTGTTCAAAACAAAAAAGGCTCTATAGAAATTACCAAAAGTTGCAACAAAACAACTAAAAAATAAAAAGTATAAACTAGAAATTCTATGGCTTCATTGTTGGCCTTAAATTATGCGCAACAATTTTGTGTGTTGTGCTTTTTTATGTCTGAGAAAATGTGCAGCTTGCACTTTTCCACATTTGTTAAGTATTTTCATGTGCATGATGGGGGAAGGACTGCTATCCAAATCTGTTTGG
>SCDY01000606.1:0-53205 GCA_004143825.1 Drosophila micromelanica
GTTTAAAGTGTAGACCTGGTTCAAGGTTGGCATTTTCTACTTCTCCAAATTTTAACAAAATGCCTCTGTCAGTTTGTGGCACGATATAGAGTGTATTAAAGCCGCCGATAACCAATATAACAATAATGATTAATGGGATTAGTAATTTATTACTCATTAGCGGCTACTCCTTGATCTTGCATCTGTAGTGTTAGTCTGTACAGGTTGTGGACTAGTTGTCGCTGAATTATTCATCGTTCTTGTTTGGTCGATTGGTTTTGGTTGTGTTGAACTATTACCCATTAACTTATCAAGTGGTAAGTAAAGCATTTGATTTTGGCCATCTTTACTGGTAATAAGAACTTTACTTGTTTTACTTAAAACATCTTGGATCGTGTCCAGATACATACGGTCTCTGGTCACTTGGGGTGATTGTTGATAAGCCACAAGTAGCTTTTCAAAACGAATAGCATCACCTGTAGCTCTATCTTCAATCGCTTGAGTATAACCAAGTGCTTCAGCCTTTAGTCGTGCTGCTTCACCCCTTGCATCGGGAAGAATACCATTTTTATAGGTTTCAGCTTCATTTTTTAGCTTTTGTTGTTCTTCACGTGCCCGAATAACATCATCAAATGCTATTTGAACATCTGCTGGAGCTGTTGCGCTTTGAATGTTTACTTGAGTTACTTGAATGCCTGTTTGGTATTTATTAAGCATTTGCGTTAGCTCTTGTTGGATTTCGGTAGCCATTTTTTCACGGCCACTGGTTAAAATGTCATCCATTTTTGTTGCACCAGCTACTTGTCTTAACGCACTGTCTGCTGCATTAGCTAATACTTTTGCAGGGTCATTATTTTTTAGTAAGTAGTCTTCTAGATTTGTAATGCGATATTGTACAGTAATAGGAATTTCAACAATATTTTCATCACTGGTTAGCATCTGTGCATTTTTAGGATAAGTACGCTCGCCAGTTACATTAAGCTGATATTTTGTTTCTATCGGAGGAAAGTAAATATGTAATCCGGGATTAACGGTTTCATAGTATTTACCCAGTCGTAAGATAATAGCTTGCTCTTGCTGATCTACTACATAGATAGCTTTTGATAGCCAAAGACCCACCATTAATACGACAGCAATTAAGATAATAGGTAAAAAGGGTAGTGTAAAGCCTTGCCCGTTATTGTTATGACCACCACCATTATTTGAAGATTTCTTTCCCCCTAGTATTTTATTGAAAGAGTCTTTAATTTTACGTAGTGCTTCATCTAAGTCTGGCGGGCCGTCATTTTTTCCACCATTATTTTTTGGTGGCTGTCCCCATGGATCTTGATTACGATTTTTGTCTTTATCGTTATCATTATTATTTGAATTACCAGGCTCATTCCAAGCCATAATTCCTCCCAATATTATATATCAATACAAATAGCCTCATATTATGACATGAAAAAGAGGGCTGAAAGTAATAAATTATAGCAAAAATAGCTAGCATTAGATCTAAATTTATTGCAAAGTGTGTTTCTATTAATTTGTTGAGTAGAGTCGGTATGAAGCTATTTGGTTCATTGCTTTTATTGGCATTGATTAATAATATTGTATTACCCGCAGTAGCAAAAGAATTAACGTTTAAAAAACAAGTATTGTCAATTAATAACCGTATGATGATCGCTGAGATTGCTGAAAATGATCAGCAGCGTCAGATTGGGCTGATGAATCGAAAGATTTTAGGTAAGGATCAGGGGATGCTATTTGTCCTAGATAAAAATACGGGTATTTGTTTTTGGATGAAAAACACATTAATTCCTTTATCTATTGCCTTTATTAATGAACAAGGTGTTATTACTCAAATTGAGCATATGTTCCCCATGACAACTAAGCTCACTTGCTCGTATGAAAAGACGCAGTATGGGTTGGAGGTAAATCAAGGATGGTTTGAAAATAACGGTATAAAGATTGGGATGACGGTTGAGGGAATTAACCACCCTATACCTTATACAGATCTAGAGTGGTTTAGATTATATTAATTATCTAGTAGCTCTTTATTGCGTACAGCGCCTTTATCAGCACTGGTAGCAAGTAGTGCATACGCCTTAAGTGCATAGCTTACTCGTCTAGCTCTAGGTTGAGAAGGTTTCCAACCTTTTTGATCTTGACTTACGCGTCGCTTAGCCAATATCTCATCACTGACTAATAATTCAATAGAGCGGTTGGGGATATCAATAAGAATTTTATCGCCATTTTCAACTAAGCCTATAGTGCCACCAGCAGCAGCTTCAGGAGATACATGGCCTATGGATAACCCAGATGTGCCGCCAGAGAAGCGCCCATCGGTTAATAAGGCGCATTGCTTACCTAATCCTTTTGATTTTAGATAGCTAGTGGGGTAGAGCATTTCTTGCATGCCGGGGCCGCCACGAGGACCTTCATAACGGATAACGACAACATCATTTGGTTTTACTTCATCGGCGAGAATGCCTTTAACCGCTGCATCTTGACTTTCAAAAACATGAGCTGTTCCTTCAAAACGTAAAATAGACTCATCAACCCCTGCTGTTTTTACTACGCAGCCATCTTTAGCTAGATTTCCGTATAATACAGCTAGACCACCATCTTTAGAGTAAGCATGTTCTAAATCTCTAATACAGCCTTCGGCTCTATCTAAATCTAGGGTTGGCCAGCGTGTATCTTGGCTAAATGCTTGCTCTGTACGGATACCTGCAGGACCTGCCTTGAAGAATGTATGGATATCTTGATTGTTTGTCCGAGATATATCCCATAGTTCTATTGCATCGGCTAAAGTTTTAGCATGGGTAGTATGGACAGTTGTATCAATTAAATTGGCTTTTGCTAATTGCCCTAAAATGCTAAAAATACCCCCAGCACGATGAACATCTTCAATATGGTATTTGGGTGTATTAGGTGCTACTTTACATAGTTGAGGAACAGAGCGAGATAGCTCATCAATCGTTTGCATATTGAAAGGAACTTCACCTTCTTGAGCGATAGCTAGTAAATGAAGAATGGTATTGGTTGAACCACCCATAGCAATATCTAAGGTCATGGCATTTTTAAATGCATTGATATTAGCAATACGACGAGGTAAAACAGAATCATCATTTTGCTCATAATAACGTTTACAAAGATCAACAATTAAATGAGCAGCGTTAACGAATAAATCCTTGCGATCCGCGTGTGTTGCAAGTGTTGTTCCGTTACCCGGAAGTGATAAACCAAGTGCTTCTGTTAAACAGTTCATTGAGTTGGCGGTGAACATGCCTGAACACGAACCACAAGTTGGGCAAGCACTACGCTCATATTCAGCAACCTGATCATCAGAGCAGTTATCATCTGCAGCAATCACCATAGCATCAACCAAATCTAAACGATGAGTCGCTAGTTTAGTTTTGCCTGCCTCCATTGGGCCACCTGATACAAATATGACAGGAATATTTAACCGCATGGCGGCCATTAACATTCCAGGCGTTATTTTATCGCAGTTAGAAATACATACCAGCGCATCGGCACAGTGAGCATTTACCATATATTCTACGGAGTCTGCTATTATTTCACGACTAGGTAGAGAGTAAAGCATGCCGTCATGCCCCATGGCGATACCATCATCAATGGCAATAGTATTAAACTCTTTGGCAACACCACCTGCTTTTTCAATCTCACGTGCCACTAACTGGCCTAGGTCTTTTAAGTGGACGTGTCCAGGAACAAATTGAGTAAAAGAATTAGCGATAGCGATAATAGGCTTATTAAAGTCTTCATCTTTCATTCCTGTTGCACGCCATAATGAACGTGCACCAGCCATATTGCGACCTTGGGTTGATGTTTTGGAACGATAGTCCGGCATTTGTAGCTCCTAATTTCACGGCAATAGTTTTTTATTAGCGTGAGTGAATGGGAAAACTAATCTGTCAGGTAAACAAGATGAGTTAACACATTCTGCGATACAGTAGGGGTAACCAATTTGCTCGTAAAACTCACAATTACGGTAGAATATTTATCCATTATTCTACCGCGGTATTTGTAAACAACCTATAAATTTATGTCTTTTTCTTTATTTAATGGATGGTGTTTCAGCGCTGTCTCGATCACGATAACCCAGTAAATACAAAATACCATCTAAACCTAAGGTTGAAATAGCCTGTTTGGCGGATTGCTTAACTAGAGGTTTAGCTCTAAAGGCAACGCCTAATCCTGCTATGGCTAGCATAGGTAGGTCATTAGCGCCATCACCTACCGCAATAGTTTGCTCTAGGCTAATGTTTTCTTTAGCAGTCAGCTCTCTTAATAAATCTGCCTTTCTTTGTGCATCAACAATCGGCTCAATCGCGACACCTGTTAATTTACCATCAATTATTTCAAGCTCATTGGCAAAGACATAGTCAATATTAAGTTTTTGTTGGAGTTTTTTAGCAAAGTAGCTGAAGCCACCTGAAAGAATAGCTGTACGATAGCCTAGTTTTTTTAGCTCTGCAAATAAATTCTCTGCACCCTCAGTTAGTGGAAGTGTATTTGCAATACGTTCTAATACAGACTCCTCGAGTCCTTTCAGTAGTGCTAAGCGTTTTTTAAAGCTTTCTTTAAAATCAATTTCACCACGCATGGCTTGCTCAGTAATAGCGATAACTTGATCACCTACGCCAGCCGCTTTAGCTAATTCATCAATAACTTCTACCTCAATAAGTGTCGAGTCCATATCAAATACCGCAAGACGGCGATTACGACGGTAGATACTATCTTGTTGGAACGCAATATCGACACCTAGCTCGGTGCCTACTTTTAAAAACTCCGCTTTGAGTGCATTGATATCAGCTGGCTCTCCACGTACAGAAAACTCAATGCATCCTTTTGAGTGTTCAGGTGCGGTTTCTAACGGGATTCGTCCAGAAAGGCGATCAATGTGATCAATGTTTAAGCTGTGGGCTGCAGTGATTGTACTTACTTTGCATAGCTGCTCTGCGGTTACTTTTCGGGTAAGTAATGTTACTAAATAGCGTGTTTTACCCTGATAGGATACCCATTTTTCATAGTCTTGTTCAGAGATAGGGGTGAATCGAACTTGTTGATCAAGCTTATAAGCACAAAATAATATATCTTTCAAAATATTAGAGTTTCCACTTGTTGGTAGCTCAACTAAAATCCCAAACGAAAGCGTATTGTGTATAACGGCCTGACCGATATCAAGAATTTGTGCGCCGCCATCAGCAAGCACCCCAGTGATTGCAGCGGTTAATCCAGGACGATCTTCGCCTGTAATATTAATCAAAATAATTTCGCGCACTCGAGAATCTCCAATAAATTTATCTATATTTTGTATTTTAACGCGTTTAGGGACTTTCCCCAAAAAAAAACGCTGGTTATACTAATAGGTAGTTATTTTTCTAAGAGTATTTTATGTGAATATATCGCAATCAACTAAAAAAGATAATATCTTTTTAGCATCTAAGCAATTGGCTAGGGAAAAACGCTTGTCTCTTGTCGTTAGTTTTGTCTTACCTTGTATCTTATGTTTATTAGTTGCATTTGCTGTATATGCGTGGCTTATTAACGAGCAGTTTAAGCTTTCAATGAGGCAACAAGCCGATGCGGTTGGGCAAAGTTTATTATTACAAACATCCGAAAGAGCTTCTGAGCTATTGGCGGTTGATGATAAATTAGGAATAAATATATTATTAGGTTCATTAGCAAAGAATCCATTAGTCGCAGATGTAGGTATATATGATGATAAAGGTATAATGCTTTTTCAAGCAGGATTAAAGCAATTCGCACATGCAAGTAATGCAGAGCTCTATAAAGAAGACTTGAAATTATCTAGTGGTTCCAACGCAGAGTTGCGAGTTCGATTGAATAAGCAACAGTTTCAATTACCTTGGGTGGTAAGCGTTGAGCGGGCCATTATTATTGCAGGGGTATTATTATTAGTCGCACTGATTGTATTGATCAGCTTAGCTGGTAATTTAGCGAGGGTATTAAGTAATTTGAGAGAGTGGCTTAGAGAACCAGTTATGCCAGTGCCAGGGGTTAGGCGAAGAGATGAAGTGGGAGATTTAGCCAAAGAATTACAGAATCAGTTCATTCCTGCTGAAGAAGTTGAAGCGTATTATGCACAATTTAATCCCGTTGAGTCTGCTCCAGAACCACCAATAAATAAAGCATCATCAGATAAGCCTATACTAAGTAGGGAAGATGAATTAACAGATTGCAACTTTGATGAATCTTTTTTAGAAGATATTGCCCATTTTAATGAGAAGGAGTCGTTAAATTTAGAAGGAATTTATTTTTCTGATGAAGACATAGCGGCTTTATCTTTAGATGGATTTACAGATGAAGTGATTGCTACTCCACAGACTGTTAATACAGCGGTGTTATGTGTGAGATTAGGTGGACAAGAGAAGCTTAAACTATTACCTAAAGATCGGTTAATTAACTTATTACAACGTTATCGTGACTGCTTGGATCAAACGGTTAGGTTGTATAAAGGTGAGCTACATACATTAAATGATGGTAGCAGTTTGGTTCTTTTTCATGGGCGTAGTAGCGAGTCTGAAACTTATTTAATGCATGCGATTTGTTGTGGTGAGCTAATGCGAGGTTTAAGTCATGAGTTACAAGTTGAATTGGCCGATACGAATACCACTTTATTATTACAAATAGCGGTGGCACAAGGTGTTGATTTGTTGGGGTTAACACCGCAAGAGTTGTTTGATAATGAAACAGTGAAAAAAGTACAAGTGTTAGCAGGTCATAGTCGTAATCTATTATTAATTGCACAGTCTGTGGCGAGTGATGAAAAAGCGACTAGTTTAGCGAAAATAAGAGGGCTTGCTAGCCCAGAAAATGCTTTTTGTATTGAGCGAGTAATGGAACCTTACTCTCAAATATTAGAAAAGCAATTACGAAGCATGAGGAATAATAAATTATAAGTGATAAAAAAAGCTGCGTTAGCAGCTTTTTTACTATAGAATCATTTGTGTAGGTTGTATATAGCTCTGTTGCGTAGTTAAGTCTACGCCACATTCTAAATATTCTATCCAGTTGATAAACTTAGTGACCATTTCTTTTCCTTGAAATGGGCGTCCATGTTGTGGAACGATCATTTCTATATCCATATTTCGTACCATATTAGCCCAGTAACGGTTAATTTTATTACTAATCATATAGCGCTTATGGAAGCCTACCATATAAGGTAAGTGATCTTCAAAATCGGTAACAGGATTTGCATCGTCAACAATAGAGGCACCTAAGTCACCAGAAAACAAAATTTTACTCACTGGATCGTAAACTTGGAAGTTACCTTCTGAGTGTAGAAAATGTGCGGGTAGCATATGAAGCTTAGATTTACCTAGTGTCATAATGCCACCTTCATCAGGGAGCTGAATTATGCGCTCATAAGTATTAATACCATGGCTGTTAGATAAATAACCAGCAACAAGATGAGGTAAGAAACGTGCCCATAATTTAGAGCAAATAACTTTAGCATTGGTATGCAATAGCCATTTGTCCAGTGACGCAACAATATCCGGATCCTGATGAGAGGCAAAAATATAATTCAAATCTTGCAGTGCTAAATGTTTAGCAATCTCTAATGTTAAATTGGTATAAGTTAAATCACCACCCGGATCAAGTAGAATAGCTTGATCATTGTCAACAATAACAAATTGGTTAGATTGTACACCACCACCTGATACTAAATTATCAAAGCATACACAACGGTGATTGCCATTGTCGAACAAAATGATTGGATCACGTCTCATGAGAAAACCTCTAAAAATATCCTATACTATTTAATCACTTCTTTTAGTGCGTTAGGAGTGATATAAGTCAAATCTAGTTATAATCATAGTATAACATATGCAATAAAGGAATATGATTTTGTTGTATTTTTATAAAAGTATAAGATTGAATAGTATTTTTTAGTATAAAATAGTGAGATTATTTTGACATACTTATAAATGCTATATATTTAATAAGTAATCTTTTAGGAGCGTTATTGTAAAACCATTATGTTAAAAAAAATATTTAAGTCAGTAGATAGTCTGCTTAAACGTTCAAGTAAATCAACTGTATTGAGTAAGTCATCTGGCAATAATAAGTTTGGCTTAAATAGAGCTTGTTTTAGTAAAAATGCTTTGGAAACAGTAAAAAAAATCCAGCAAGCGGGCTTTGATGCTTTTTTAGTGGGTGGCTGTATAAGGGATTTATTACTTAATTTACAACCTAAAGATTTTGATGTGGCAACTAATGCAACACCTGAGCAAGTAAAGAAAATTTTTCGTAACTCGCGGATTATTGGACGTCGGTTTAAGTTAGTACACGTTTTTTGGGGAAGAGAAACCATCGAGGTGGCAACCTTTAGAGGACCCCATGATCCACAAGATGATACGGTTTCTCAAAATACGGGGCGAATTTTACGTGATAACGTCTACGGCACTATGGAGCAGGATGCTTATCGCCGAGATTTTACGATAAACTCATTTTATTATGATGCAGCAAAAAAACGCGTATTAGACCCTGTCGGTGGTTTAGGCGATATAGATAATAAAATTTTACGTGTTATAGGTGATCCTGAAAAGCGCTATTTAGAAGACCCTGTACGTATGTTACGTGCGATTAGATTTTCCGCTAAGCTCAATTTTAAGATGGCTGCCGAAACAGAGGCGGCTATTCATAAATCATCGATTACTTTAAAAGATATTCCTGCAGCTAGACTATTTGATGAAGTATTGAAGCTTTTTTTATCAGGGCAGGCAGTAACTGTGTTTGAGTTACTGCGCCATTATCATTTATTTGATGTGTTATTCCCTATGACGGCGAAGAGTTTAAATGGAAATTCTGTGCTAGAAAAGTTTGTTAAGCAAGCGCTAATAAATACAGATGATCGTTTAAATATAGGTAAAACGATTAATCCTGCTTTCTTGTATGCAGCATTATTATGGCCTGTGCTATTAGATCGTTTAGATGCTTCTTTTGAGGAGAAGTTACCTAATTTACATGATTTGCATGATTTAAATAATCAAGTTATTTTTGAACAAAGCCAATATACAACTATTCCTAAGCGCTTTTCAGTAATAATAAAAGAGATCTGGGAGGCTCAGGTACGCTTGGCTAAGCGACAAGGTAAGAAAGCAGATGCTTTTCTTGAGAATCCTCGCTTTAGAGCGGGCTATGATTTTTTATTATTACGAGAGTCAATTGGTGAAAATACAGGTGGGTTAGGTGAGTGGTGGACAGAGTACCAACGATTGGATGAACCTAAGCGCCGAGCGATGATGCGTCGATTAAACACGGATACAACCAAAAAAATAACGGGGAAAAGACGCCGGTATCATAAGCCTAAGGCAAAAACGAAAACGGATACTATGCAGTGACTAAAGAATACGTTTATATCGGGCTTGGAAGTAATCTGCAAGAGCCTATTCAGCAGTTACAGGTGGCTATTAGTGCGTTAACTCTTTTGCCTGAAACTTGTGTCGTTAAACAGTCATCATTTTACAGCAGTGATTCTTTACTGGATGGTCAACCCCAGTATATTAATGCCGTGGTCTGTTTAGAAACAATGCTAGAACCTGAAATATTATTAGATTATTTGCAAGAGATAGAAAATAATCGAGGTCGTATAAGAGGGGAGCGATGGGGAGCAAGAACCCTCGACTTGGATATTATTCTATATGGACAGCGGCAGATTAATAGTAAGCGTTTAATAGTACCACATGCACAAATGGCTTTTCGCTCATTTGTGCTTGGGCCTTTGTTAGAAATAGCACCTGATATTTTATTACCCAGTGGTGAGGCAGTTAATACATTATTAGCTAATTGCCCCACACAAAATTTAAAGCGGTTAGAGGGTATTTAAGAGCTACTACAACTAATTAATAATTAGATTATCTTTGTGTATAAGCTCTACTTCGTTACAGTAACCTAATATAGGCTCTATTTCATCAGAGCTTAATCCTAGAATCTTTTTAGCATCATCCGCGCTATAATTAATTAAGCCACGAGCAACCTCGTTACCTTTTTGATCAATACAGGCAACGATTTCCCCCCGCCTAAAGTCTCCTTCAATTTTTTTAGCACCAACAGGCAATAAGCTTTTATGGTGGGTAATTAATGCATTAACCGCGCCATCATCTATTATAATCCGACCTTTTAGTTGAAGTTGACCTGCTAGCCATTGTTTGCGAGCAGTAATAGGGGTGTGATCTGGGGTGAGTAGCGTCCCTAAACGCTCTCCTTTATTTAGTCTTGTAATCACTTGTTCAATACTACCACCGACAATGATGGTATTTGTTCCTGATCGTGCAGCAAAGCGTGCAGCACGCAGTTTGGTTTGCATGCCCCCACGGCCTAAAGACCCAGCACCACCCGCTACTTGATCAAGTAAGGGATCACTGGCTTTTGCTTCATAAATTAGTTTAGCATTTGGGTTGGCGCGAGGATCGGCATCAAACATACCCTCACGGTCAGTTAGAATAACGAGTAAATCAGCCTCCACAAGATTTGCTACTAATGCGGCCAGCGTATCATTATCACCAAAGCGAATTTCATCGGTAACTACCGTATCATTTTCATTAATAACGGGAATGATATGTAGATCCACTAGCGCACGTAAGGTGCTACGCGCATTTAGGTAGCGTTGTCTATCGGATAAATCTTCATGGGTTAATAACACTTGGGCAGCTTGACAGTTAAATTGGTCAAAGCAATTTTCCCAGGCCTGTACCAATGCCATTTGGCCTACAGCGGCAGCGGCTTGTAGTTTATGCATTTCTTTAGGACGAGCATCCCAGTTGAGTTTGCTCATCCCCGCAGCTACCGCACCGGATGAAACCAGAATAAGCTCAATACCTTGCTCGCGTAGATTTACTATCTGTTTGACCCAGCTAGCCATAGCTTGCGGATCGAGACCTTTACCATCTGCTGTTAGTAGTGAGCTACCTATTTTTATAACCCAGCGCTTGCTGTTTGAGATGGTTTGACGCATGATGACTATCCTAGTAATACTAAATTGTAATGGTAACTATTTTATCCTTTATTACTAGTAAATAAAGAGGATAATGCATATTAATCATTAATTAATAGCAAATAGGATGATTTTTTGTACAGGGTAAAAAGACTAGAATAAATAGTTTTAAGTAAATGATCAGTAAAAATAATGAATAAACAAACAAAAATTAAATGGTTTAAGCAAGATGAGCTTCCTGTTGAATTATCCACACAGGAGTATGAGTGGTTGTTTAATGATCAGTCATTAACTAAGCGATTGATCGATTTAACTCATGATAGGTTTTCTGTTAGCGTATTGACGGAGCAATGGGAAGTTTTAAGGGCAGATGAGTATAAAGCGTTAGCTGTGAACTCTGCTAATAAAGGCTGGGTTCGAGAGGTGTTATTAAATGGGGCAGGGGAATCTTGGATTTATGCGCGTAGTGCAGCTATGCAAACAGGTTTAAATAATCCGCAGTATGATTTAACAACTATTGGTAATAAGCCATTAGGTAGTATTTTATTTTTAGATGATAGCTTTAAGCGAACCCCGCTAGAGATTGCTCATTATCCGTGTGAGTTATTATTAGAAAAATATCGAAGTCAAGCATTATGGGCAAGGCGCTCGTGTTTTGTTAACGAGGATTTAATGGTGCTTGTGCAAGAGGTTTTTCTACCTGCTTTTTGGACGCGTCTCGGTAAAGAAAACTAAGGGTAAACTACCCTTAGTTTATTAAGTAATTAAACTTTTAAGTAGTTTAAAATACCTTCAGCTGCTCCACGTCCCTCTGCAATAGCTGTTACCACTAAGTCAGATCCCCTTACCATATCGCCACCAGCAAATACTTTAGGATTGCTGGTTTGATATTGATAAGCGCTATTAGCTGGCGCTAATACGCGCCCCTGTTGATCTAGTTCTATTTTGTGGTCAGCAAACCATAGTGCTGGGCTTGGGCGGAAACCAAAAGCAATAATAACCGCATCAGCAGCTAGAATTTCTTCAGAATCCTTAATAACAACAGGTGAGCGACGACCTCTAGAATCAGGCTCGCCTAGTTCGGTTTCAACAACCTTAATTCCTTCTACTTTTCCATTGCCAATAATTTCGACTGGCTGGCGGTTAAATAAGAATTTAACACCTTCTTCTTTAGCGTTTTTTACTTCTTTACGAGACCCCGGCATATTTTCAGCGTCACGGCGATAAGCACAGCTCACTGATTTTGCACCTTGACGAATAGCGGTACGAGTACAATCCATCGCTGTATCGCCCCCACCTAGCACTACAACACGTTTACCCTTCATTGAGATAAAGTCATCAGCCGCTTTTTCAAAACCAAGGTTATGATTAACATTAGCAATTAAAAAATCTAATGCATCATATACACCGGGTAGATCTTCACCAGGGAAATCCCCCTTCATGTAGTTATAGGTTCCCATTCCCATAAAGACTGCATCGTATTGCTCTAGCAATTGCTGCATAGGTATATCTTTACCAATTTCAGTATTGAGTTTGAACTCAATCCCCATTTGGGTAAAGATTTCACGGCGACGAGTCATGACTGTTTTTTCAAGCTTAAACTCTGGAATACCAAAGGTTAATAATCCACCAATTTCAGGATGACGGTCGTATACGACAGGAGTAACGCCATTACGTGCTAACACGTCAGCACAAGCTAAGCCGGCAGGGCCTGCGCCAATAACTGCAACACGTTTACCTGTTGGCTTGACGTGTGAAAGATCAGGTTTCCAGCCTTGAGCAAAAGCCATTTCGCTAATATATTTTTCAACATTACCGATAGTCACTGCACTAAAATTAGTTTGGTTTAAGGTACATGAACCTTCACATAAGCGGTCCTGGGGGCAAACTCGTCCACACACTTCTGGCAGGCTATTGGTTTGATGGGATAGTTCGGCTGCTTCGAAAATACGACCTTCGGTAACTAGTTTTAACCAGTTAGGGATATAGTTATGAACAGGACATTTCCATTCGCAATATGGATTGCCACAGGATAGACAGCGCTCTGCTTGCTCCTCTGCGCGTTCTGTTTCAAATATATTATAAATTTCAATAAATTCTTTTTTACGTTTACTGAGAACTTTTCTTTTAGGCTCTTTTCTTGGTACTTCCATAAATTGGAAGTTGTTATGTGTATGTTGTTCGCTCATTTACAACCTCGTCGCATTCAGCGCAAGTAATCACAAGGGAGATAGATGCTTTATCTCCCATTATTCATCATTATTGTGGGTTCGCTCTGGTACTGCTTAATAACATTTTTAAGTTAGCGGCTTTAGGTTTTACTAACCAGAAGCTACGAATATAGTCATCTAAATTTTCAGCGATTTCACGCCCCCAAGCACTGCTTGTTTCAGTTACATACTCATCTAAGACACGTTGTAAATGATTTCGGTAGGCTTCCATTGTTTCTTTGCTAATACGCTGAATTTCTACTAAATCATGGTTTACAAGGTCTACAAAGGTTCTATCAAGATCAAGCACGTACGCAAAACCACCGGTCATACCAGAGCCAAAGTTGTAACCAGTTTTGCCTAAGACGCAGATAAAGCCCCCCGTCATGTATTCGCAACAATGATCCCCTGTACCTTCAACAACGGCATGTGCACCTGAGTTTCTCACGCCAAAACGCTCACCAGCAGTGCCCGCAACAAATAATTTGCCACCCGTTGCCCCATAAAGACAAGTATTTCCAACAATAGCAGACTCTTGTGATTTGAAGTTACTTTCTGTCGGTGGGGTAATGACGATTTTACCACCTGTCATCCCTTTGCCCACATAGTCGTTTGCATCGCCTTCTAAATACAAATTTAGACCACCAGCATTCCAAACACCAAAGCTTTGCCCAGCTGTTCCCTTAAAACGGAAATTAATAGATGCTTGAGCCATTCCTTGGTTGCCATGAAGTTTAGCAATTTCACCTGATACGCGTGCACCAATAGAGCGATCGCAGTTACTAATGTTAAGCTCAAACTCGCCCCCAGAAAGAGATTCAATGGCAGGCATAGCCATTTCAACCATGCGCTCAGCCAGTAGTCCCTTATCAAAAGGAGGGTTTTTTTCTACTTCGCAGAACTGAGGTTTATCTTTGATTTGGCTATTAGCGAGTAATGGGTTAAGGTCGAGATTAGTTTGTTTATTTGTCTCACCGGGTAATATGTCAAGTAAATCGGTGCGTCCAATAATATCAGCAAGACTTGAAAAGCCTAGTTTTGCTAGCCATTCACGGGTTTCTTCAGCAATAAACTGGAAGAAATTCATCACCATTTCAACGGTGCCAATAAAATGATCTTTTCGTAAACGATTATTTTGGGTTGCAACACCGGTTGCGCAATTGTTTAGATGGCAAATACGTAGATACTTACAACCTAGTGCGATCATAGGCGCTGTACCAAAGCCAAAGCTTTCAGCACCTAGAATAGCTGCTTTAATAACATCGAGACCTGTTTTAAGACCACCATCTGTTTGTACGCGTACCCGCCCACGTAAATCATTGCCGCGTAATGTTTGATGGGTTTCAGCAAGACCTAGTTCCCAAGGAGCACCTGCATATTTGATGGAGCTGATAGGCGATGCGCCTGTGCCACCATCATAACCTGAAATGGTGATTAAGTCCGCGTAGGCTTTAGCAACCCCAGCGGCAATAGTACCAACACCTGCTTCAGCTACTAATTTAACTGAAACTAAGGCGCTTGGATTTACCTGTTTTAAGTCGAAAATTAATTGCGCTAAATCTTCGATTGAATAGATATCATGATGAGGCGGAGGAGAGATAAGTGTAACGCCAGGTACAGCATAACGTAAGCGAGCAATCAGCTCATTTACTTTACCGCCGGGTAGTTGGCCACCTTCGCCAGGTTTAGCTCCTTGTGCTACTTTAATTTGTAATACTTCTGCATTAACAAGGTATTCTGGTGTGACACCAAAACGTCCTGTAGCCACTTGTTTAATTTTTGAGCTTCTAATCGTGCCATAACGTGCAGGATCTTCTCCACCTTCGCCAGAATTAGAGCGAGCACCCAAACGGTTCATTGCTTCAGCGATGGCTTCATGTGCTTCTGGAGAGAGTGCACCTAATGAAATGCCTGCAGAATCAAAACGTTTTAAAATTTCGCTAATTGGCTCTACTTTATCAATGGCCAGTGGCTGGTTGACTTCTTTTAGTTTGAGTAAGTCACGCAGCATAGATGCGGGTCTTGTATCGACTATTTTGGTATATTCTTTAAATTTTTCAAAGCTACTGGTTTGTACGGCTTCTTGTAGAAGCTGAACTACATCGGGGTTATACGCATGGTATTCACCATTATAGATGAATTTTAATAGTCCTCCTTTTTGGATAGGCTTACGGCTATCCCATGCCTCCTTCGCTAGTAGATTTTGTTCGGCTTCTAAGTCTGTAAAGCGTGCACCTTCAATACGACTAGGAACACCCTTAAAGCAAAGCTCAGTTATTTCTGATGATAACCCTACTGCTTCAAATAGTTGAGCACCACGGTACGAGGATATAGTTGAAATACCCATTTTAGAAAGAATTTTCTTGAGTCCTTTAGAAATACCTTTACGGTAACTTTTAAAGATTTCATAAACATCACCAATAATTTCACCATTTCGAACTAAGTCAGCTAAGACTTCATAGGAAAGGTATGGATAAATAACACTCGCGCCGAAACCTACGAGTACTGCAAATTGGTGAGGATCGCGTGCCGTAGCTGTTTCTACTAAAATATTACAATCACAACGTAGGCCTGTTGCAATAAGATGATGCTGTACCGCTCCTACCGCTAGCGCTGCATGAATAGGCAATTTGCCCTCAGTAATGTGTCGATCGGTTAAAATTAATTGGCTCTTGCCATTTTTAACGGCTTGCTCTGCAGTTGCGACAATGTTTTTGATAGCTTGTTGCAAACCCATGGCTGGATCGTAGTTAAGGTCAATAATTTCTTTTGCGAAGCCCTCGCGTTGCATGTGTAAAATAGTTTGCCACTTAGCGGGTGAGATAATAGGGCTTGTTAAAATAGCACGATTTGCATGCTCCGGTGCTTCTTCATAAATATTGTACTCTGGGCCGAGACAGGTTTCTAATGACATCACCACTTCTTCACGTAGGGGGTCAATAGGGGGGTTAGTCACTTGCGCAAACTGTTGGCGAAAATAGTCATAGACAGAGCGAATACGCCCTGATAATACAGCCATTGGTGTATCATCACCCATTGAGCCTACCGCTTCTTGCCCTTGCTCTGCTAATGGACGTAGTACTTGATCTCGCTCTTCAAAAGTAACTTGGAACATTTTCATGTATTGTGCAAGGTGCTCACCATGATAACTAGCCTCTCCTTGCGGAGAATTATCAAGGGTAGCTTGAATGCGTAGTGCATTTTGTTTTAGCCATTGTTTGTAAGGATGTCTTACTTTTAAGCGGTTATCAATATCTTCTGTCTGGAGTATTTTTCCTGTTTGAGTATCAACTGCTAAAATTTGACCTGGGCTTACCCGACCTTTGGCGATAACATCTTTCGGATCGTAATCCCATACGCCTATTTCTGAAGCGAGGGTGATATAACCATTTTTAGTAGTAACCCAGCGTGCAGGACGTAAGCCATTTCTATCTAATAGACAAACAGCATGACGGCCCTCAGTAAGCACTATGCCCGCAGGGCCATCCCATGGTTCCATATGAATAGAGTTGAATTCATAGAACCCGCGCAGATCAGCATCGATCGTCTCAACGTTTTGCCATGCGGGTGGAATCATCATTCTTAATCCACGGAATAAGTCCATTCCCCCCGTTACGAGTAGTTCTAATACATTATCCATACTTGCTGAGTCGGAGCCCGAGCAGTCAATCAGTGGATCAAGTTCATCAAGATTTGGCAGAATAGGATTAGCAAAGTTTTTTCTACGAGCAAGCGTCCAGTTGCGATTACCTGTGATTGTGTTGATTTCACCATTGTGTGCTAAAAAGCGAAAAGGTTGGGCTAAACGCCATTGTGGCATTGTATTGGTAGAAAACCGTTGATGGAATACGCAGATAGCCGTTGCCATGCGTTCATCATCAAGATCTGGATAAAATTTACCAAGATCCGCTGGCATCATTAAGCCTTTATAAATAATGTTTTTTGCTGAAAGACTACAGACATAGAAGTCTTTTTGTTCTTTTAATGCCATCTCTGCACGGCGACGGACAAAGAATAATTTAACAGCAAATGCTTGGTCTGATAAACCATCACCGGTTATAAATACTTGTTCTATACGGGGTAGACGATCAAGTGCTAGCTGCCCAAGCACCGAGTTATCGGTAGGCACTTCTCTCCAGCCAGTAAGTTTTAAACCATTAGCACTAATTTGCTGATTGATTATTTCTTTTTCTTGATTGGCTAAGGTTTCATTAGGGCTTAAAAATAACATGCCAACAGCATATTGTTCAGGCAGATCGCAATGAAACTGTTCTTTAGCAATGGCTCTTAAAAAAGTATCAGGCTTTTGTATTAGTAATCCGCAGCCATCGCCTGTTTTTCCATCTGCATTAATACCGCCACGATGAGTCATGCAAGTAAGTGCTTCAATCGCTGTTTTTAAAAGATGGTGACTAGCTTCACCTTGCATATGGGCAATTAAGCCAAATCCACAGTTGTCTTTAAACTGGTCTGGATTATATAAACCTGTTTTCATAGTAGTTCCCATCAAGTAGCGGTTTTACTTTTGTAGTAAATATTGTTATCTAATTATTTGATCAAAATACACGTTGTAGATAATTTTGAAAAAAGGATAGCTATTATATGTATATTTTACTAATATGCAAATAAAGTATGCATTATGCGTAAAATGCATACATTTTATTTATCAATGATTTATGAGTATTGTTGTAACAATAAAACTTAAATTTATATATGATTATATTTATAGCTAGATTTATTTAATTTTAAAATGTAGCCAACCTACTTTTCCATTAGACATTTCTTTTGTTTTATACAGTGCAATTTCATCTGCTTTAAATAGGGGCGGGGGATGATCTCCAACGATAATTACTTCTACACCTTGCATTTCTTTGCTTTTGGATAGCTCAGCAATATAATCAAAAAATTGTGCATGTAACATTAGGTTATGACATGCATCACTATTTTGAGGTATGTCATATTGACTACAGTTAAAGCGGCTATTGTGAATATCGTGGGTAGAATAACTATAATGAGCTGTTAGAGTTAACCAATAATTAAAAACCTTCTCGTCCTTA
Source organism: Drosophila micromelanica (assembly GCA_004143825.1). NCBI lineage: Eukaryota > Metazoa > Arthropoda > Insecta > Diptera > Drosophilidae > Drosophila > Drosophila micromelanica. The sequence continues at coordinate 18,216 of SCDY01000606.1, forward strand.
GCAAATGATTGCTTAAGGAGTGGAAGAATATCCCAATCACAGATGCCATCAAAAGCAATACAGTTTGTGGGCAAATTAAGTGATTCTTTAAACGTTTGTTGTTTAAAACCTGCCTTGGGATACCACGATTGTCTGCCATAAATTTGGCTACTACCACCATGAGTAGAATGAGTTATATACCCTTGTTTGTTTAGAATATTAGGAAGGCAGCTTTGAAAACCTGTATTGATTTGGTATAAGTCAACAGTTGATGGATGAAGTTGGCAAAGTTCGCGTAGCTCTCCTTCGACAGTAAAGCCCCTAAACGCAAATGATCCTTGTTTGAAAAAATCAAACCGGTCTTTTTGAATTTTAAGATTTTTTATAATATCTTCTTGAATACTGTTATTTAATGGCTGTCCCCATGACTCTACGACTATTAATAAGAGTTTTTTATTAAGAGGTTGTTTTTGGTTAATTGCATTCCTCCATGGCATAGAAGCTTGTTGATATTCAGTTGGCTCTAATAAGTTGCCACCTAATAAGTTTGAAAAATTGCTTTGTTGATGTTGGAAAAAAAATAGGCTATTACTTCCTACTAACGACGTATTATAAAAAGTAAAAGAGGTATTACTTACATTGATAAAATAGAAGCTAACGTTAATTAAACATAAAAAAATAAAAGAAGTCATTAGCACTTTTAAGCTTATTTTTTTAGTAATAACCCATGCGATTAAAATTTCTATGGCAATAATAGCTATAGCTACCGCTATATAAATAAGAAAAACTTTAGGGCCACTAAAAATATAACCGAGAAAATAAGGGGTATCTCGAAAATGTAAGGTAGGGAAATGTTGTAAGACAATTAATAAAATATCAAAAATAAAGATAATGGCATAAAAGAGAGCCCCTATTATTTTGATAAAAATATTTTTAGGTATTAATAGCAAAAAGGGAATAAAATAATCTATATTAAATAACGGCCTAATATCACCTGTCCAATAAGTAATGATATCAAATAGTGCATTAGGCATAATCAATGCAAAAAAAATAATATAAATATATTGATTAATGATAAGTTTTTTTTTCATCGTGAAATTTGTTATTTGCTAAATTATTAGATTATAGTTTAATTAAAGAAGATGGGCATAAAAATTAATACTAATTTAAAAATAAGGCATTTTAATATGGAAAAAATACGTTGTGCTTGGTGTGGTGATGACCCACTTTATATTGATTACCATGATAATGAGTGGGGAGTTCCAAGTTATGATGAGAGGCATCTTTTTGAAATGCTTTTATTAGAAGGTTTTCAAGCTGGCTTATCATGGATTACGGTATTAAAAAAACGAGCGCATTATAGAAAAGTATTATTTGATTTTGATCCTCAAAAAATAGCTATGATGAGTAATGATTACATTGAAAATGTGTTAATGCAAGATAAAGGTATTATTCGTAATCGGTTAAAATTAGAGGCGGCGCGTAAAAATGCTAAGGCATGGCTAAATTTAGATAATCCAGTTGAGTTTTTGTGGTCGTTTATAGGGGGAGAGCCGAAGATCAATTATTTTAAGATAAAAGAGGAGGTTCCCGTCAGCACGATAGCTTCTGATGCAATGAGTAAAGGATTAAAGAAAAAAGGATTTAGTTTTTTGGAACAACTATTTGTTATGCGTATATGCAGGCAGTTGGTATGGTAATGGATCACGTAAGTGGTTGCTTTAAAGCTATAAAAAATAGTTAGAAAAACAGTCGAAAAGACTAAGACTTATATAGTAGTATGATCTAATCTAACAGGGATAATAAAATAAAGTTAACTGTTAAATTAGATCATATACATGGTTGGTTATGGTGTTATATCAAATATATCTGTCCAGCCTGCTTTTTTATAAAGGGAACCTGATGAACCATCGGGATTTCTTTCAGTCCAAGGGTCTTTATTACCTTTTCCCTTAGATAGTACATCATCACCAGGTGCGAGTTGCTTTGGTGATGAAATAATAGTACAGAAAGCCGCATCACAGTAGAATGTTACATAGGGTGGTAATGCTACTGTATCGCTTTTTTCAAAAGGACCTGTTAATAAAGAAACTCCTGTTGATATTCCATAGTTATAAGTACGTTGAGCTCCTGATGAGGGTGTACACGTTTGAATGTTTGTTGGCGTTGGTGTATAGGTGTTAAATACAATACGATCAAAAACAGCTATACCATCACTTACAACTTTTTCTCCTGGCTCAGATAGTTTTATCATAAAGCCATTATCCATATTTCCTGTAGGTGCAGTTTGTCCTGATGAGGACACAACGGCAAGGTCGTCTTCAGTAATCAGCTTAGATTGACCAGCATCTAAAGGATATTTGAGAAGGTAAATTCTATCATCAACATCTTTAGATACAGGGTGCACTCTATTTCCCGAACCTAAACCGATCACTAATGTTTTTACGCCATTAATTGTTTCTACAGAAGCTGCAGGTGCTTGAAAAAACTGCCTACCATCTCTTGAGCCAGCACCTGCTAGTTTTGCTATTATGCCATTATGACCATCGGGTGTAATATTGACAGCTGTTGCTGTAGTCGCTGAGCCATTAGAGACATTAAAGCGCCATACTTGCCCCCCAGTGTCACCAACAATAATCTCAGTGATTAGCTTTTGGTTATCTTTATTATCTTTTCCGTCATCAGTGATCAATGCAACGCGACTAGGGATGCTGTAATCCATACCTGGTTCATGTATTGCTTTAATTAATTTGCCATCGATAGCATTGACTATATAAATGCTATTACCTTTGGCTGTATTGTCAACCTTGTCATTAACATCTTTATCATAGCCACCGCCAAATACTAATACAGGTATGATCTTCCCTCCGGATCTTATTTTACCAAGAACTGGGGTTGACCAAGTAAAACCAAGATTTGCAAAGTCACCTGGACTATCTTTTGGAATAGTCCAAGCCACTGCAGGTGATTTTATATTTGAAATATTAAAGGCATAAATAAATTTACCGCCACGCCCGGTCGCAATATAGGCATAGGCCGCATCATTACTTAATCCATTGCTACCCTTTACATAGTCTGAATTATTAGTCAGGTAAGTAACGGCTGTACCATCTAAGCCATAAGAGCGAGGAGTCTGGAAGTTTAAAGTCTTACGAATCTGTAAATTTTTAATAAGTGGCAGCATCTCCTCAGGCATTATTTCATATAATGCTGTACCATCTTTTGCATTATAGCCGCGGAATAAGCCATCATTACTAGCGAGTAGAGCTACTTGGTTAACAGTTAGGCAAGAGGTGATATCTTCTTTCCCCTTGTCATCCGCTTTGTCGCAGTTATAGTTAATCAGCGTAACAGATGATTTTGCCGCATCACCTATTTTTTTATTACCCGTACTAACTGCGGTAGGATCATTGATATCTTTGGATAGATAATCATAGCCGCGAATAAAGTTTAATAGCCTAGTTTTAATTTCTATGGTATTTGTTGCCGTTAAACCTAAATCAGTATTTGTACCCTTTAAACCAAGTTCTTCTGTTGTTATTGATGCAGATGATTCTTTGAGGCTTGTCAGGGTTTTTGCATTTGTTCTAGCCAGTAGCATATTACGTAGTGTAGGGTCAACTAGCTCTTTGCCATTACTATCTGTTTTATACATAAGCATACCGAGTACACCACCCGAATCTACTTTACCTCCATCTTGATTAGAGTTTTTCCAAAAGCTTGAGGCATCGGTTTTTATAATTCCAGAGGCTGCCATGGCGGGCGTTGTTAAATCTTCACCAACTAAAATAGGGCGTGTCGCCTCATCTCCATTGGTTAACCAACTCTGTACATACTTAAGTGCAAAGCGTTTCATGTTTCCAGGCCAGTAGTCGAGTGCATCAGAGGAGTAGAACGAATAGAACACTTCTGTTCTTTGTTGATATCTTGACTGAGCACTCATCGTCACTTGGCCACTTGCTGAAGGGGCATCTGCCGCTCGTGCATCGCTAATGATTTTTTTGAATGCGGCGAGTAAATCCTCTTCTGCATTTACTTCATAGAATTGGCCATCTCCATATTTGGCAAGATCTTCCAAATAGCTTAAAGCTTGAGCGTTATTAGACAGCGCGAAACCAATGGTATTTGTACGAATGTAGTTAGCGCCTTCATACTTACTAGCATGATCTGTTCTGGACATCCAAGAAACAAGTGCTCTTGCGCATGATTGAGCACCATAAGGTGAAACTCCTAAATTTTTTTCATATATTTTTATTAATGAGCCATCACTATTTTTGCCATGGAGCATGTAACAGTTATTTGTTGATTGTGATATGTATGAGGCGATTTCTGTATTACTAGATCCTGAGGGTTCACCATCTGTCATTAAAATTAAATGAGTAAGTTGACAACCTTCCAATAAGGGGCTAGCGCCTGCGAGTTGATCAGAGTGATAAGGGCCCGTTGATCCATTATTGGTACTAATATAGCGAGCCACTTGATATAAAGCATAACCTATATAGGTTCCATCATAAGGTGTAATGTTATAGGCTTGGCTTATTAATTGATTTCTATTTGTAAAAGCAGTTCTATCTTTTACTACTTCATCAGTATTGGCTGTGATTTCTAAGTTTGGGGTATAATAAGGATTTTCTTTAAACCAGAATGTATAGTTTGCTGTAGAATTTGTTAAATAAAAAGCAATGGCATTACCTGCTTGCCAACCTGTTTGCGCAATTTTATTTTGAATAAAACTAGTAACATTACAGCGAAGAATGGATGATGAGTAACCATTCTTGAAAATTACACAATTACCATCGCTAGGATTTGTTGAAGATGCAGACGTAGTGATATTAAATACAGTTGTAGATTTGCTGTTTGAAAGCCCTTCGCCTAATACATTCCAGTTTTCTGTAAAATAAGGAGCGTTGTCTTCATTGTTAATAGCTAGGCTAATTTTATTATCAGTTATAGGACTGTTATACGCGAGAGCAATATTTAGATAAGCGCTTTTGATCTCAGAGGGAGTAGTTGGTTTTATTAATATACCATTAAAGCGATAGCTAATAATCATTCCTGATTGATAAGTTTGAGTTTTGTAGTAATTATTATCATTATATCTATTATTAGAGCATGATCCTGCATAAAAGTACTCCTCTCGTAGGGCTTGCATCAGGCAAGATCTATAATTGTTACCAAGTTTCTTTTGCCAGCCATCATCTATATTTGTTAATACAGGTTGTATTAATGTAGTTGTGTTATCTTTATTATTAGTTAGCGTAACTTGATTAATAAGGCTATTTCCAGATGAGTCATCAATATCAATAACAGATTGAATATTATATAGTGCATTTTTGTTGATCGAATTATCACTGAATCTGATAATTCCTGCTCTAATGTTAGAAACTGATGATTGGCTTAGAAGACTGTTGAGGGAAGATTTTAACATCTCCATTCGAGACTTTACTCCACGAGTGTTGGTGTATTCGTTATTTGTATCCCAAGCCATTGATCCTGATGCATCCAGTACAAAAATAACGTTTGGTTTTACGTGTTTAATTGACTCATTAAAAAATATTTCACTATCGTCGGCAGAGCAGATGGTTGTCATACCTAGTAACGAAGATATGAGCGCTATTTTAAATAGATGCTGGTTCATGGATATAATCCTTATATATTTTCATTTGACCTTTTTACTATTATAGCTTAAATATTTTTTATTAAAGGAGTATTTATACTCATTTTATTAAATAGATCACACATTTAATTTTTGTTGCCTTTGAGGGGTAAATTTATTTGCTTTAAAATAATATTAGTATCTATGAGTAGCTTGTTAATTTAACCTTAGTTTGTAATATAAATTTGAGAGAGCAAGCTATAATAATAAAAAGTATTTATACTACGTATCATTAACTTTAATTATTGCGTGGAGATTGTATGGCTAACCTTTTAAATACAGTTGTGCAAAAGCTATTGATACCTAATGCATTGGATATTGAGCAGTTGACAGGCATTTTATCAGTAGCAGCGGGCAAAGGTATTGATGCGGCCGACCTATATTTTCAGCATTCTATTTTAGAAAGTTGGGTATTGGAGGATGGCATTGTTAAACAAGGAACCTTTAATGTTGATCAGGGTGTCGGTATTAGGACGCTAGCAGCAGAAAAAATGGGGTTAGCTTTTAGTAATGTATTAACAAAAGAAGCATTATTACAGGCTGCAACAACAGCGAAGTCTATTGTTAATACAGGCAAAACAGGCTGTGTACAAACCTTTACTGAAAAGCCTTTTGCATCGATTTATGTGCCAGATAACCCATTGGACTCTATCGAACGCGAAGAAAAAGTTATTTTATTAAAGCGAATAGATTGTGCTATTCGAGCATTAGACCCAAGAATACAGCAGGTGACGGTTAGTTTGACGGGGGCATGGGAACATATTTTAATTGCAGCCACTGATGGTGATTTAGTAGCTGATATTCGTCCGCTGGTGCGTTTTAATGTCAGTGTGATTGTTGAGCAAAATGGACGTAGAGAAAGTGGTAGTTACGGTGGAGGTGGTCGTAGAGATTATCAGTATTTCTTAGATGATGATCGGGCAATGAGCTATGCTAAAGAGGCTTTACGTCAGGCTTTAGTTAATTTAGAAGCGGTTCCAGCCCCCGCAGGAACCTTGCCTGTGGTGCTGGGGCCTGGGTGGTCTGGTGTATTACTTCATGAGGCAGTAGGGCACGGCTTGGAGGGTGATTTTAATCGCAAAGGAAGTTCGGCTTATAGTGGTCGAATAGGCGAGAAAGTAGCCTCATCGCTATGTACTATCGTAGATGATGGTACGCTAGCTAATCGACGGGGTTCTTTGACTGTAGATGATGAGGGTACGCCCACACAATGCACTACGCTGATTGAGAATGGTATTTTGAAAGGCTATATGCACGATAAGCTCAATGCCCGGCTAATGAAGCAGAAGCCCACTGGAAATGGACGGAGAGAGTCTTATGCTTATTTGCCAATGCCTCGTATGACTAATACTTATATGTTAGCGGGACAAAGTGATCCAGAAGAAATTATTCAATCTGTTAAAAAAGGTATCTATTGTGCGGGACTTGGTGGTGGTCAAGTGGATATTACTAGTGGTAAATTTGTATTCTCAACCAGTGAAGCCTATTTAATTGAGAATGGCCGTCTTACAACGCCTATTAAGGGCGCAATGCTTATTGGTAATGGGCCTGATGTGATGAACCAAGTTTCGATGGTAGGCAACGACCTTGCCTTAGATAGAGGGGTGGGTGTCTGTGGTAAAGATGGTCAGTCCGTACCTGTTGGTGTAGGGCAGCCAACATTAAAGATTGATGCTATTACAGTAGGTGGAACAGGGGTCTGATAGTAGCATTGCTACTATCGTAATCCTCGCTGAACTTCGTCTAGCTCACGGATATATTTAAATATTTTACGTGCGGCTGTTGGTGGTTTTTCTCTGGCGGCTTCATGCTGCGCATGGCGAGTCAGTTGCCTTATATGCTGACGGTCTGCCTCGGGGTAAAGTGTTACAAACTCTTCAAGCGCTGAGTCCCCTTCGACTGCAAGTCTATCTCGCCAGCGTTCGAGGGTATGAAAGCGCTCATTATATTCGCGACTTGATGTGTCAAGTTGATCAAGAAAGGATTGTATTATTTCAATATCTTGATCGCGTAACAGCTTACCGATATATTGCATATGGCGTTTATTGGCAATATGTGATTTATGTTTAGAGGCATCTGCCAGTGCTTTGCGTAGCATATCTGTTAGTGGTAAAAGGGCCAGTTGCTGTTCTTTTAGTTGCGTTAGTTTTTTGCCTAAATCTACCAATGCATGCATTTCACGTTTGACTTGAGATTTGCTTTTTTCTTCAAAAGCATCATCAAATGTATCAGACATAGTTATGAACCTGTAATAAATAATGGCAGATATGATAACAGATAGTATACTGATGATGAGAATTTTTAGATGGGGAGTCGTATGAGTAGTGAAGCAAATATAACGCCGACGCTTGTTCCTATATTGGCTGAGCAAGTTGAGCAAATACTTTGTGAGGCTAAGAAACAGGGCGCTACTGCTTGCGAGGTGGCTGTTTCTACAAGTCAGAGCTTATCAGTATCTGTTCGTCAGCAAGAAGTAGAAACGCTAGAGTTTAATCGAGATCAAGGTTTTGGTATCACGTTGTATGTTGGTAATAAAAAAGCATCGGCTAGTACTACCTCTACAGCTACAAGTGCAATCTCTGAAACAGTGGCATCAGCCATGGAAATAGCTAAACATACATCAGAAGATAGTTATGCTGGTCTAGCTCCTGCTGATTTGATGGCAAAAAATTTGCCAGATTTAGATCTTTTTTATCCATGGGATATCAGTGCAGAGCAAGCCATAGAAAAACTCGTTACTTGTGAAGCGGCTGCTTTTGCTGTTGATAAACGTATTGCAAATAGTGATGGTGCTTCACTCAATACATGGCGAGGATGTCGGGTATATGGTAATAGCCATGGATTTATTGGTGGTTATGCCTCTACATCGCATAGTATGAGCTGCATGATGATTGCAGAGGCACAAGGTCAAATGCAGAGTGATTATTGGTACGATGTGGGATTATCCAGCAATCAATTAGCTGACCCTGCAGTAATTGGTGCTAAGGCTGCTCAGCGAGCTGTTCAACGGTTAGGAGCAAGACCTATAGCGACTTGTGAGGTACCTGTTGTGTTTGAGGCAGAAGTGGCTGCTAGTTTATTTGGCCATTTATTAGGCGCTATTTCAGGTGGAAATATTTATCGTAAATCATCTTTTTTAGAGGGGGCTATCGGTAAATTGCTATTTCCTTCATGGTTGTCAATTAATGAGCAACCTCGTTTGAAAACAATGCTAAATAGCACTAGTTTTGACGATGATGGTCTAGCAACCTACGATAAATCGATCATTACAGATGGCGTATTGGCTACCTATTTATTAAGTGTGTATTCTGGTCGTAAGTTAGGTTTGCCCAGTACAGCTAATGCGGGAGGGTGTCATAATATTTATGTTTCTCATAACAATAATGACTTTAAAACACTGCTCAAAAAAATGAATAAAGGGCTATTAGTGACAGAGTTGATGGGGAGTGGTGTTAACTTGGTTACGGGGGACTATTCGCGTGGTGCAGCAGGCTATTGGGTGGAGAATGGCGAGATTCAGTATCCTGTGCAAGAAATTACGATTGCGGGTAATTTAACAGAGATATTTGCAAATATTGTGGATGTTGCAAATGACGTTAATCATAAGAGAAATATTAAAACAGGTTCTGTTTTAGTGGAAAGAATGGCAGTGGCTGGAAGTTAAACAGCTATTAAAAAGCCAATATAGGATATATTGGCTTTTTATCTAGGTTACACTTATTTTTTTTCAGCGGCTAACGCTGCTTTTACAGAGGGGCGCTCATCAATTAGTTTAAAAAGGCGGTCTAAATTGCTTAATTTGGTTAAGTCTAGATTTACTGCTTTTGCCCACGTCAATGTGGTATAGAGATAAAAATCAGCCACGCTCATACGCTCACCAAGTAAGAAGTCTTTATGGTCTAGTTGGCTATTAACATAAGCAAATTTACGTTCTAACTGTTTGCGAGTGTCTTGTTTTAATCTATCTGGGAAGTTAGGATTAAATAAAGGGCTAAAACCTTTATGTAGCTCAGTAGCAATAAAGTTTAACCATTCGAGTGCTTCATAATAGTTTGCATCGGTTTGTTTTGGCATGAGGTGTTTGCCAGGAACATGGTTTGCAATATACTGGATAATAGCTACGCCTTCAGTTAATAAGGTACCATCATCTAATAAAAGAGCAGGCACTTGCCCTTTAGGATTTATTTTTAGAAAGTCATCGCCGCTTTCTGTTTTTTTGGTCGCAAGATCAACGGCCTCTAACTCAAAATGTATACCTGCTTCACAAAGCACCATATGTGGGGTTAGAGAGCAAGCACCTGTTTTGTAGTAAAGCTTCATTGTTGTACTCCTAATGATTTTTATTAATGATAATAGATGTACTTATACATAATCAGATTGGTAAAGAAATAGATAGTTCATATTTTATATGATTGATATCTATATATACTTTTTACCAAAATATTATTCTGTTTGTATCTTAGACCTTAATAGATTTTAAATGATAATGTTAAATACTTGGGTAAGTAGTTTACGGCTTAAAACAATACCTTTAGCTTGCTGTGGGATTGTCACAGGAAATGCTTTGGCATTCTCTCACTTAGGGGAAATAAATGGCCTAATCTTTGTTTTCTCGTTACTAACAGCGATTGCTTTGCAAATTATGTCAAATTTAGCGAATGATTATGGTGATGTTGCAAAGGGTACAGATGTAGACAAGCAGATGGATTCAGGCAGAGGCATGCATCAGGGATTGATCACGTCTAAACAAATGAAGTTTGCGATTAGTATAGTGGGTGGAATTACCATTTTTTTAGGTATCGCTCTAATTAAGTTAGCATGTCATTCATTTATGGATGTGATGATATTTATTGCTCTGGGTTTTTTATCAATGGTTGCAGCTATTTTATATACTGTTGGGAGTAAAGCATATGGGTATTATGGGCTAGGTGATTTATCTGTACTATTATTTTTTGGCTATGTTAGTGTCATGGGAAGTTTCTTTTTACAAGCGCACTGTATAGGAGTGTATAGTTTTCTTCCTGCTACCGTTGCTGGATTATTAGCTGTGTTGGTTCTAAATGTTAACAATATACGAGATATTGATAGTGACGCTGCTCATGGGAAGTTTACTATCCCTGTGAGAATTGGAGCTAAAATGTCACGGTATTATCATTTTTTTATACTGTTTATGAGTTTATTCTTTCTAAGTTTGTTTGCTCTTTATTATGGAAAAAACCACTATATTTGGCTATTTTTATTGGCATCTCCTTTGTTTGTTTGGAATGGTTATGCGGTTTATCATTATAAGCAAATACCTCTGCTACAGCGGCAACTAATTGTTGCGATAAAAATAAATATTTTTACGTTATCTTTATTTTCTATTGGTTTGATTTTAGGTTAATATGGCATAAATTTATACTAGTCTATGTCTATTCAAATGCTAAAATTTACATATCAATGTTCTTTAGTGATATAAATAATAAGCACCATAAAGTTACCTATTAATACATGTCTATTGATACTCTTTTTTGCTAGGATTTTGTAATGTCTGTTTCTTTTGTTCATTTACGCGTACACACTGAGTATTCATTAGTAGATGGTTTGGTAAGAGTAAAGCCTCTTATTAAAGCAGTTGCTAATAGTGATATGCCAGCAGTGGCTGTAACTGATCAAAATAACTTGTGTGCGCTCATTAAGTTTTATAAAAGTGCTAATAGTGCTGGTGTTAAGCCCATTGGTGGAGCAGATTTATGGGTGGCTAGCCGCCAACCTGATGGCCCTGCTACGCGACTAACCTTATTGATCATGAATGAGCAAGGATATCGAAATTTAACAGAGTTAATTTCAAAAGGTTATGAGTCAGGTCAGAGCGGTGGGATGGTAACCGTTGATCGGAACTGGGTGAAAGCATCTAGTGGCGGGCTTATAGCATTGTCTGGAGCAAGAGAAGGTGAGATAGGACATGCATTGCTCTCCAGTAATCCTGCGGATGCTGATGCCTTATTAGTAGAATGGTTAGATTGTTTTGGTGACCGTTTTTATCTCGAGGTAGAGCGCACTAATAGACCTGGCGAGGAAGAATATCTGCATGCGGCTGTAGCATTGGCGACTAAGCATGATGTTCCTGTTGTTGCTACTAATGATGTAAGATTTTTAACTGAGGAAGAGTTTGAGGCACATGAAACGCGTGTATGTATTGGTGAGGGGCGTGTGTTGGACGATCCTAAACGTCCACGATCCTATAGTAGTCAGCAATATTTGAAAACACCCGATGAAATGGCTGAGCTTTTTAGTGATTTACCTGAGGCACTTGAAAATACGGTTGAAATTGCAAAGCGTTGTAATTTAAAGGTTCAGCTTGGTAAGTATTTTTTACCAAATTACCCTGTGCCAGAGGGTATGACGATGGATGAGTTTTTTAGGCATGCATCACTTGAAGGGTTAAAGGAGCGACTTGCCCACACATTATCAGTGGATGATCCTGAGTATATAAAGAAAAAGCAAACTTATTTAGATCGTTTAGACTTTGAGCTGAATATCATTATTCAAATGGGATTTCCTGGCTACTTTTTAATTGTGATGGACTTTATTAAGTGGGCAAAAAATAATGGTGTGCCTGTTGGACCTGGTAGAGGTTCAGGTGCTGGTTCTTTAGTGGCTTATTCGTTAAAAATTACAGACCTAGATCCTTTGGTGTATGATCTTCTGTTTGAACGATTCTTAAATCCTGAGCGGGTATCTATGCCTGACTTTGATGTGGATTTTTGTATGGATGGACGTGATCGAGTGATCGATTACGTAGCTGAAACTTATGGTAGAAAAGCAGTTAGTCAAATTATTACCTTCGGCTCAATGGCAGCTAAAGCCGTTGTGCGTGATGTGGCAAGAGTTCAAGGGAAGTCTTATGGGTTGGCGGATCGGCTATCAAAGATGATTCCTTTTGAAATAGGGATGACTTTAGAAAAAGCTTATGAGCAAGAAGAGAACTTGCGTGATTTTCTCAAGCATGATGAAGAAGCAGCAGAAATCTGGGAAATGGCCTTAAAGCTTGAAGGTATAACCCGTAATACAGGGAAGCATGCAGGTGGGGTTGTTATAGCCCCCACTAAAATTACTGACTTTTCTCCGATGCAGTGTGATGAAGAGGGACATGGGCTTGTTACTCAGTATGATAAAGACGATGTTGAAGCGGCGGGTTTAGTTAAGTTTGACTTTTTAGGTTTAAGGACATTAACGATTATTGATTGGGCGCTAGCCACTATTAATAATGATAGGGTAAAGAGAAGTGAAGCACCTCTTGATATTAACTTTATTCCTTTAGATGATCAGCAAACCTATAAACTTCTTCAGCGGGCTGAAACCACAGCTGTTTTCCAGCTTGAGTCGAGAGGTATGAAAGAGCTTATTAAAAAGCTCAAACCTGACTGCTTAGAAGATATTATTGCCTTGGTGGCATTGTTTCGCCCTGGTCCTTTACAGTCAGGAATGGTGGATGATTTTATTAACCGTAAGCATGGGCGTGCAGAGCTTGCATTTCCTCATGCTGACTATCAACTCGAAAGTTTAAGGCCCGTGCTTTCTTCTACCTATGGCATTATTCTCTATCAAGAACAGGTGATGCAGATTGCCCAAGTAATGGCAGGATATACCCTTGGTGGTGCTGATATGTTGCGGCGTGCTATGGGTAAGAAAAAGCCAGAAGAGATGGCTAAGCAACGCTCGGTATTTTTAGAGGGAAGTGCTAACAATGGTATTGACCAGGATTTAGCAGGAAATATTTTTGACTTAGTGGAAAAGTTTGCAGGGTACGGTTTTAATAAGTCTCACTCAGCAGCTTATGGGCTAGTTTCTTATCAAACCGCATGGTTGAAAACACACTATCCTGCTCCCTTTATGGCGGCAGTATTATCATCTGATATGCATAATACCGATAAAGTGGTGACACTGATTGAGGAGTGCCGCCATATGAAGCTCCGGATTGATGCGCCTGATGTAAATACGTCTGAGTTTAAGTTTACAGTAGGCACTGATCAGCGAGTTATCTATGGGTTGGGCGCTGTTAAAGGTGTAGGTGAGGGGCCAGTGGAAGCAATTGTTGCAGCACGGGCAGATAAACCGTTTGCCGATTTATTTGATTTTTGTAAGCGAATAGATTTAAAGAAAATTAATAAGCGCACAGTAGAAGCACTGATTCGTTCGGGTGCTTTTGACCGACTAGGGCCTTTTTATAATGATGAATTAAAAGCCTACCAGGCGACGGTAGATAAGAATCGAGCGGTACTTGCAGCGGCCATTGATGAAGCTATTCAGGCAGCGGATCAGCAAGCAAGAAGTCAGGATAGCGGTCATTTAGATTTATTTGCTGATTTGTTTGTGGATGAATCGCATGGTGATGTTTATCAATCCTATAAAAAGATACATGAGTTATCTATTAAAGAGCGATTAAAGGGTGAAAAAGATACCTTAGGGCTTTATTTGACAGGGCATCCCATTGATGAGTATGAAACTGAGGTAAGGCGTTTGGCACGACAACGGATTGTTGATTTAAAGCCATCAAGAGAAAATCAAACTATTGCAGGGCTAATTGTTAGCATGCGCGTTATGAAGAATAAAAAAGGCGACAAAATGGGATTTGTCGTGCTGGACGATCGTTCTGGTCGTATTGAAGCCTCATTGTTTGCCGATGCTTTTCAAGAGTATCAGGCACTATTGCAAACAGATGCTTTGGTGGTGGTTGAAGGCGAGGTGAGTCATGATGAGTTTTCTGGTGGATTACGATTACGTGTTAAAAAAGTGCATGGCTTATTGGAGGCGCGTGTTAATCTTGCTGAAAGTTTACGTATCTGCGTAACACAGGAACAGTTGATGGGAGATAAAGTAACTTGGCTTAATAGCCTGCTTACTCAGTATCAAGGTGAATGCCCTGTCAGTTTAGAGTATAAAAACCAAGAAGCCACCGCATTGCTGATGTTGGCAAAATCATGGTCTATTAAACCAGTAGATAACCTCATACAGTTGCTGCGGGAGCAGTTTGGAAAGGAAAATATCTATTTAAATTATCGTTAGGTTATGAGGTATGATGGGTGAAAGTTTTAACGAGACTAGGGTTTTTAAATAGGGATCAATTATTAAAAGCCATTCTAATTGGTTTGTTTGTTCCTAATGCACTAATTTATATCATAGTTAATATTATTGATATTAATATTGCAAGAGTTCCTATTGATATTGATTATTTTCTATGCGTACTATTATTCGCTTGCGCAAATAGATATCTAAAGGCACTGGGTGGATTGCTTTTTATAGGCTGTTTTTGTTCCGATATGCTTTTTATAGCGCTACGCTGTATACCCTATGAAATGCCATTGCCAGACTTTTTTTATCAGTTAAAAGCTTTATTCAAAGGCCCTGTAATATTTCGATATTTTGCTTTGGGAGTATTTTGTTTAGGTGTTATTCAATTTGCCTTGCTCTGTTACTTTTCATCCAAAGCTAGTGTCAAATCATTGTTTAGTATGATGGTTTTATGCGTAATAATAGTGATGCCATTATCTTTTATAACAAAAGTTAATATATTAGGTAGTCCTTCTTATTTATTTATTAAAGACTATGATAAATATAGTAAGTTATCTAGTAGTGTGAAGTTAGAGTCTGTAATGTTTTCTAATGCTACTAAGCCTTGGTTTGATGCAGTGGCAAATAATAAACAGCTAAGCGATAAATTATTATTAGTGGTCAATGAGTCTTGGGGAGTGGCAAAGAATAAAGAGGCTCAGCAGGAAATATTGGCAAAGTTGAAGGCAACAGGAAAGTTTGAGTTTTTTAATGAGGGAGCTAGTGAGGCCGCACACAGTACGAGTGCAGGAGAGTTAAGAGAAATTTGTGATGGACAAGTGGCTAGTCTTAATTCTTTAATTGCAGCTCATAAAAGTTATGGCTATGCTAGATGTTTGCCGAATCAGTTAAAATCCAAAGGTTATCATGCAATATCAGTACATGCACTGGCTGATATTTTATATGATCGGCTGCATTGGTATCCTATTATTGGATTTGATGAGATCTATTTTGGTAATGATATAGACTTACCGAAAGATAGCTTTGATAATCGAGGTATATTTGACCCTAATTTAGTGCCTTTTCTTGCTAAGAAAATAACTAAACATCCAAAGATTTTTTTATATTGGCTGACACTTACAACACATTATAATTACCGTGAAGAGGAAATTAAGGATCATCGGTTTTCTTGTGTGAAATACGATATTCCAAGAGAAAGTGAAGCCTGTCGTAATTTAATGCTACAAGCTCAATATTTTGATGCTTTAGCTGAATTGATTGCTCGGCCTGAAATGAAAGGACTTGAAGTGGTAGTGGCGGGGGATCATACACCACCATTTTTAATGGATAAAAATAAAGCTAATGCAAGTTACTTTATAGACAATGAAGTGTACTGGATACATTTTAAAATAAAAGAATAAGCAGTAAGCATGAACGTAATTCATTGGTCGTTATTAAAAATAAAGTTAGCGCTTTATTTTTAATAATGGGTGAGATAAAGTGTATAATTGTTACTCATAAAGTATTTTATAAATTAAAGGTTAACTATGAATCCTAACTTTCTTGATTTTGAACAGCCTATCGCAGATTTAATCGCTAAAATTGACGAGCTGCGATTGGCGCAAGATGGAAATTCGCAAAATATATCAGAAGCTATTGCTAATTTAGAAAAGGAAAAGAAAGAAAAGACAGTTGCTTTATTTAATAATTTAACGAGTTGGCAGATTGCGCAGTTGTCACGTCATCCTAAGCGCCCTTATACACTAGATTATATAGATAACTTATTTACAGAGTTTGACGAGTTACATGGTGATCGTCACTTTGCTGATGATGAGGCTATTGTTGGTGGAGTGGCTCGTTTTGAAGGTAAGCCAGTGGTTGTTATTGGGCATCAAAAAGGGCGTGATGTAAAAGAAAAGGTTCGTCGAAATTTTGGTATGCCGAAACCAGAAGGTTATCGCAAGGCATGTCGCTTAATGGAATTAGCGGAGCGGTTTAAGATGCCTATTTTAACGTTTATTGATACCCCAGGCGCTTATCCTGGTATCGGTGCGGAGGAAAGAGGGCAGAGCGAGGCTATTGCTTGGAATTTAAGGGTGATGTCACGCTTAAAAACCCCTATCATTGCAACAGTTATTGGTGAGGGTGGTTCTGGTGGTGCATTAGCGATTGGTGTGGGTGATCGTTTAAATATGTTGCAATACTCCATCTATTCTGTCATTTCGCCTGAAGGCTGCGCTTCTATTTTATGGAAAACTGCCGATAAAGCTCCAGATGCAGCAGAGGCTATGGGGGTTACTGCTGAACGTTTAAAGGGGTTGAACATTGTCGATCATGTCATTGAGGAGCCTTTAGGTGGTGCCCATAGAGACTATAAGGCTACGGCTTATAATATGCGGGATTTACTTGCAGAGCAATTAAATGAATTACAGCAATTATCAATAGATGAATTATTAGAACAACGATATCAACGATTAATGAGTTATGGTGCGGCATAAATTAATTAATTTTATAAACAAATAAAAAAAAACTTGACATGAGGTGTATTTGATAGCAAAATGCGCCTCGCTTGGAGGGGTTCCCGAGCGGTCAAAGGGAGCAGACTGTAAATCTGCCGTCTCAGACTTCGAAGGTTCAAATCCTTCCCCCTCCACCATTTCTGCAGTATCTGCGGGCATGGTTCAATGGTAGAACCTCAGCCTTCCAAGCTGATGATGCGGGTTCGATTCCCGCTGCCCGCTCCAGCCTTTGTAATCTTGCTCATGTAGCTCAGTTGGTAGAGCACACCCTTGGTAAGGGTGAGGTCAGCGGTTCAAATCCGCTCATGAGCTCCATTGTTAAGGGTTAAATCTTTTTTGAAAATAGCTTTAAATTAATTTGCTTTTTGATTTTTTTAAAGATATAATTTCCAGCCTTTTATTAGGCTAGTAGCTCAATTGGCAGAGCGACGGTCTCCAAAACCGTAGGTTGGGGGTTCGATTCCCTCCTGGCCTGCCAACTTAAGTTGGCTCTTTATTCTTGTTTAAGGACCTTTTATAGATGAGTACCAAGGTTGAAGCCCAAAACTATCGTCTCGATCCATTGAAGTGGATTGCTGTTACTATTATTATAGTGGCTGGTGTTGTTGGGAATTGGTATTTTCAGTCTCAGCCACTTTTTTATCGTGTTGTGGGCTTGTTGATTTTAGCCGCTGGCGCTATTTTTATAGCAATAACAACGCAGAAAGGGCAGTCGTTTTTTTCTTTATTAAAATCATCCCGTGCAGAAATACGTAAAGTTGTTTGGCCAACCCGTCAAGAAACTAAGCAAACCACATTGATCGTTATTGTGGTGGTTTTAATAACCGCGCTTATATTGTGGGGGTTAGATACTTTGTTCGGTTGGTTAGTCTCTTTAATTGTAGGGTAATTCAATGGCTAAACGTTGGTATGTCGTACACGCTTATTCTGGCTATGAAAAGCATGTAATGCGTTCTTTGCAGGAGCGTATTAAGTTGGCTGGGAAAGAGGATGAATTTGGAGAGATATTGGTTCCTACTGAAGAAGTAGTGGAAATGCGTGCGGGTCAAAAAAGAAAAAGTGAGCGCAAGTTTTTTCCGGGCTATGTTTTGGTTCAAATGGAAATGAATGATGGTACATGGCATTTAGTTAAAGATGCGCCTCGTGTTATGGGTTTTATTGGTGGTACGGCTGATAAGCCTGCACCTATTACGGATAAAGAAGCTGAAGCTATTTTGATGCGAGTGGCTAATACAGGTGATAAACCAAAGCCCAAAACTTTATTCGAGCCAGGCGAAACTGTTCGAGTGACAGAAGGGCCTTTTGCAGACTTTAATGGAACGGTTGAAGAAGTTAATTATGAAAAGAGCCGCTTGCAGGTGGCTGTTTCTATATTTGGTCGTCTAACTCCGGTAGAGTTAGAATTTGGTCAAGTGGAGAAAGTTTAGGTTTTAGTTGCCATTTTATAAAGAAATGGTTTTTTTACGGGGAGCTCTTTGAGCGTTAATACCCATTATTGGAGCATGTAATGGCTAAGAAAATTCAAGCATACATTAAATTACAGGTTAAGGCAGGACAAGCTAATCCTAGTCCTCCAGTTGGTCCAGCGTTGGGTCAGCATGGCGTGAACATTATGGAGTTTTGTAAGGCATTTAATGCTAAAACTCAAGGTGTTGAGCCAGGTCTTCCTACGCCTGTAATCATCACTGTTTATGCCGATCGTAGTTTTACGTTTGAAACTAAAAGTACACCTGCTGCTGTTTTATTAAAAAAAGCAGCAGGTATTAAAAGTGGTTCAAGCAAACCTAACTCTGTTAAAGTGGGTACGGTAACTCGTGCGCAGTTAGAAGAGATTGCTAAAACAAAAGATGCTGATTTAACGGCTGCTGATATGGATGCTGCTGTGCGCACTATTGCAGGTTCAGCTCGTAGTATGGGCTTGAAGGTAGAGGGTGTATAATGGCTAAGTTAACAAAACGTCAAAAATTAATTGCTGAAAAAGTTGAAGCTAATAAAATTTATCCAGTTGAAGAAGCAGCTAAATTATTAGCTGATTTATCAACAGTAAAATTTAAAGAGTCGGTGGATATTGCTATTAACTTGGGTGTTGATCCTCGTAAATCAGATCAAGTAGTACGTGGTGCTGCTGACATGCCAAATGGTACGGGTAAAACTGTGCGTGTAGCAGTGTTTACTCAAGGTGCTGCAGCAGAAGCTGCTTTAGCAGCAGGTGCTGATAAAGTAGGTATGGATGAATTGGCCGCTGAAATGAAAGCGGGTGATTTAAACTATGACGTAGTTATTGCTTCACCTGATGCAATGCGTGTGGTTGGTCAGTTAGGTCAGGTTCTAGGCCCTAGAGGTTTAATGCCTAATCCTAAGGTGGGTACTGTTACTCCAGACGTTGCTACCGCAGTTAAAAGTGCTAAAGCAGGTCAAGTTCGTTTCCGTACTAATAAAGAAGGTATTATCCATGCCTCTATTGGTAAAGTGGACTTTGAACCAGCTAAATTAAAACAAAATTTAGAAGCTTTATTGGTAGAAGTTAAACGCCTAAAACCGTCTACTTCAAAAGGTATTTATTTAAAACGCCTTACTTTGAGCTCTACTATGGGACCAGGTCTACAACTAGATCAGGCTTCTTTAGATATTTAGTATGAAAGCATTATCTTAATAGATAATGCTTATAAGATTGGGGTCCCTGCCTGGCGGGGGCTATCCAAGACCGTAGGTGGTTAACCTTAATCTTTTTGGCCTACGCAGATGGTGCTCCCGATTCCAATGAATCAGACACCGAAATCGCTTAATAGATTGGCTATTAAGTTTGTGGAATTATCCAGGAGTAAACCCGTGGCAATTAAACTCGAAGACAAAAAAGCGATTGTTGCTGAAGTCAGCGAGGCTGCACAAGGTGCTTTATCCGCCGTTGTTGTTGATGCACGTGGCGTGACTGTAGGCGCTATGACTGGACTTCGTAAACAGGCTCGTGAAGCTGGTGTTTATATGCGCGTTGTGCGTAATACACTTCTTCGCCGTGTAGTGGAAGGTACTCAATTTGAAGTGCTTGCTGATACATTTAAGGGGCCAACCTTAATTGCATTCTCTACTGAACATCCAGGCGCTGCTGCCCGTATATTCAAGGATTTTGCAAAAGGTCAAGAGAAGTTCGAAATCAAAGCCGCCGCATTTGAAGGCAATTTGATTGCAGCTGATTCTTTAGCAAGCTTACCAACATACGACGAAGCTATTTCTCAATTGATGAGCGTTATTCAAGGCGCTACAAGCAAGTTCGTACGTACTTTGGCTGCTGTTCAAGCTCAAAAAGAAGCTTCAGCCGCTTAATGTTGGCTTAAGCTTATATTTTACCAGTTTATTTGATGAGTTAAATCATTAATCAATTATATAGGAATTAGAGTTATGGCTCTTACTAACGAAGATATTATCAATGCAGTTTCTGAAATGTCAGTAATGCAAGTGGTTGAATTAATTAAAGCAATGGAAGAAAAATTTGGTGTTTCTGCTGCTGCTGCTGTAGCTGCTGGCCCTGCTGGTGGTGCTGCTGAAGCTGCTGAAGAGCAAACTGAATTCAATATTCATTTGACAGAAGCAGGCGATAAGAAAGTAAACGTAATTAAAGCAGTGCGTGAAATCACTGGTTTAGGTCTTAAAGAAGCTAAAGCGGTTGTTGATGGTGCTCCTTCTGTTGTTAAAGAAGGTGTTAGCAAAGATGAAGCTGAAGCTGCTAAGAAAGCACTTGAAGAAGCTGGTGCGAAGGTTGAACTTAAGTAAGTTTAGCTTAATGTTGGCAGCTCCAACATCAAAAATAGAGCTGATGGCTGGTGATATTTGTCACCGGCCTTTTTCCGTTATAGCAAAGGGCTATATGAGAGAGGTTTAAACCCTCTAGAATTTAGAATTTTCAAGCTCATTTATTGTTAAATGGGTATTAACCAGATTAGCACTGGGGCGCACGATGGCTTACTCTTATACTGAAAAAAAACGTATCCGCAAAGATTTTAGTAAGTTGCCGGATGTTATGGATGTACCCTATTTACTCGCGATTCAGCTAGACTCTTATAAAGAGTTCTTGCAAATGGGCGTGAGCAAAGAAAAAATACGCGATAGAGGGTTACATGCTGCTTTTAAATCCGTCTTTCCTATTCTCAGCAATTCAGGCAGTGCTGCCCTGGAGTATGTTGGCTACCGTTTCGGTGAGCCTGCATTTGATGTTAAAGAGTGTATTTTGCGTGGCATAACTTATTCTGTTCCGCTACGCGTTAAAATTCGTTTAATTATTTTTGATCGTGAGTCTTCAAATAAGGCTATCAAAGATATTAAAGAACAAGAAGTTTATATGGGTGAAGTTCCTTTAATGACAGATAATGGTACGTTTGTTATTAATGGTACAGAACGTGTTATTGTATCTCAGTTACACCGTAGTCCAGGTGTATTTTTTGACCATGATCGTGGTAAAACACATAGCTCAGGTAAGTTACTTTATTCTGCACGTATTATTCCTTACCGTGGTTCATGGCTAGATTTTGAGTTTGATCCAAAAGATCAAGTGTTTGTACGTATTGACCGTCGCCGCAAATTACCCGTTTCTGTATTGTTACGCGCGTTAGGTTACGTGACGGAAGAAATTATTAATGAGTTTTATGACACTAATATTTTTAATGTTAAAGATGATCACTTAACATTAGAGTTGGTCGCCTCTCGTCTTCGTGGTGAAATTGCAGCCTTTGATATTCGTGATGACAAGGGTAAAGTAATTGTCGAGCAAGGACGTCGTATTACAGCGCGCCATATTAATCTATTAGAAAAGGCAGGCATTACAGAGCTTGAAGTATCATTAGATTATATCTTAGGCCGTACTTTAGCTCATGATGTGGCTGATCCAGCGACTGGCGAAATTATTGCACTATGTAATACAGAGATTACAACAGAGCTGTTAGCAAAACTTGTTAAAGCTAATGTTACGCGCATTGAAACTATTTATACCAATGATATTGATTGTGGGCCTTTTATTTCTGATACCTTAAAAAATGATGCTACAAGCAATCAATTAGAGGCATTGGTTGAAATTTATCGCATGATGCGCCCCGGCGAACCACCTACCAAGGAAGCAGCTGAGGCGTTATTCGGTAATTTATTCTTCTCTTCAGAGCGTTATGATTTGTCGGCAGTTGGACGTATGAAGTTCAATCGCCGTATTGGACGTGATGAGATTGAAGGTGCGGGTGTACTCAGTAAGGAAGATATTATTGATGTGTTAAAAACACTTGTGGCTATCCGTAATGGTAAAGGTATTGTCGATGATATTGACCATTTAGGTAATCGCCGTGTTCGTTGTGTGGGCGAAATGGCTGAAAATCAATTCCGTGTAGGCCTAGTTCGCGTTGAGCGCGCAGTGAAAGAGCGTCTTTCAATGGCTGAAAGTGAAGGGCTGATGCCACAGGATCTAATTAATGCTAAGCCAGTAGCAGCTGCAATCAAAGAATTTTTTGGTGCTAGTCAATTATCTCAGTTTATGGATCAAAATAATCCGTTATCTGAAATTACTCATAAGCGTCGTGTTTCTGCATTAGGCCCAGGTGGTTTGACTCGTGAACGTGCTGGTTTCGAGGTGCGTGACGTACATCCAACACATTACGGACGTGTATGTCCTATTGAAACGCCAGAAGGTCCAAATATTGGATTGATTAATTCATTGGCCGCTTATGCGCGTACTAATGAGTATGGTTTTTTAGAAAGCCCGTATCGTGTGGTGAAAGATACCAAAGTAACCGATGAAATCGTCTACTTGTCTGCGATTGAAGAGGCTAATCACGTTATCGCTCAAGCGAGTGCTAAATTAGAAAAAGGTAAATTAGTTGAAGAGTTAGTTGCTGTTCGTCATATGAATGAATTTACAGTAAAGGCTCCTGAAGATGTAACATTAATGGACGTGTCTCCTAAGCAAGTTGTTTCTGTAGCCGCCTCTCTTATTCCTTTCTTGGAGCATGATGATGCTAATCGGGCATTGATGGGTTCAAATATGCAGCGTCAAGCTGTACCTACACTGAAAGCAGATAAGCCTTTGGTGGGGACTGGTATGGAGCGTTATGTGGCACGCGATTCAGGTGTGTGCGTGGTTGCAACGCGTGGTGGTGTAATTGATTCAGTAGATGCAAGTAGTATTGTTATTCGTGTGAATAATGATGAAGTAGAAACAGGTGAGGCAGGGGTTGATATTTATAACCTTACTAAATATACCCGTTCTAACCAAAATACTTGTATTAATCAAGTGCCATTAGTTAATAAAGGTGATGTAGTGGCACGTGGTGATATTTTAGCCGATGGCCCTTCTACCGATATGGGGGAGTTAGCATTAGGTCAAAATATGCGTGTGGCATTTATGCCGTGGAATGGTTATAACTTTGAAGACTCTATTTTATTGTCAGAGCGTGTTGTGCAGGAAGATCGCTTTACAACAATCCATATTCAAGAGTTAACTTGCGTATCACGTGATACTAAGCTAGGCCCAGAAGAAATAACGTCGGATATTCCAAATGTAGGCGAGCTTGCTTTAAATAAGTTAGATGAAGCAGGTATTGTTTATGTAGGTGCAGAGGTTCAGCCCGGTGATATTCTAGTTGGTAAAGTAACGCCAAAAGGTGAAACACAGCTAACACCGGAAGAAAAATTATTGCGTGCAATTTTTGGTGAGAAGGCAAGTGATGTAAAAGATACTTCGTTGCGTGTGCCTACAGGAACTAAAGGTACTATTATCGATGTTCAAGTGTTTACACGTGAAGGTGTTGACCGTGATAGCCGTGCATTAGCGATTGAAAAATCACAGTTAGATGCTATTCGTAAAGATTTAAACGAAGAGTTCCGTATTGTTGAAACAGCAACATTTGAGCGTTTAAGTTCAGCGCTAGTTGGCAAAAAAACTGATGGTGGAGCGGGGCTTAAAAAAGGAACTGTATTGACTCAAGAAATTTTGGATGATATTGAGCATGGTCAATGGTTCAAAATTCGCATGGCAGAAGATGCTTTAAATGAGCAGTTAGAAAAAGCGCAAGCTTATCTTTCAGATCGTCGTAAATTGTTAGACGAAAAATTTGAAGATAAAAAACGTAAATTACAACAAGGTGATGATCTCGCCCCTGGTGTATTGAAAATTGTTAAGGTATACCTTGCAGTTAAACGCCGTATTCAGCCTGGTGACAAGATGGCAGGTCGTCATGGTAATAAAGGTGTGGTTTCAATTATTATGCCTGTTGAAGATATGCCTTATGATGAACATGGCGAGCCTGTTGATATTGTTCTAAACCCGTTGGGCGTACCATCTCGTATGAATGTGGGGCAAATTTTAGAAACTCATTTAGGTCTAGCTGCTAGAGGTTTAGGCACAAAGATTAATTGTATGCTTGAAGAGCAACGTAAAGTAGCTGAACTGCGCGATTTCTTAGATGAGATTTACAATAAAATTGGTGGTCGTCAAGAAAATCTTGATACATTATCTGATGATGAAGTGATTAGACTAGCTAACAATTTACGTAAAGGCGTTCCGATGGCAACTGCCGTGTTTGACGGTGCCAAAGAAACTGAAATCAAATCTATGCTGAAGCTGGCAGATATGCCAGAGTCTGGACAGATGAGACTTTACAATGGTCGTACCGGTGATGTTTTTGAGCGTCCTGTTACTGTTGGCTATATGTATATGTTAAAACTTAATCACTTAGTAGATGATAAAATGCATGCTCGTTCTACGGGTTCTTATAGCCTTGTTACGCAGCAACCTTTAGGTGGTAAAGCGCAATTTGGTGGTCAGCGTTTTGGTGAGATGGAAGTGTGGGCACTTGAAGCTTATGGTGCAGCTTATACATTGCAAGAAATGTTGACGGTCAAATCAGATGACGTGAATGGTCGTACGAAGATGTATAAGAATATTGTAGATGGTGATCATCGTATGGAGGCTGGTATGCCAGAATCCTTTAATGTGTTGATCAAAGAGATCCGTTCATTAGCTATTGATATCGATCTGGAAACTGAATAATACGTGTTTAGCATTGAAGCAGTGTATCCACTGCTTCTGCTCCGCTTGGAGGAAAAGCTTTGAAAGATTTGCTTAATTTATTAAAAAATCAAGGTCAACCAGATGAATTCGATGCAATCCGTATTGGTCTGGCTTCACCTGAAATGATTCGTTCTTGGTCTTATGGCGAAGTTAAAAAGCCTGAGACTATCAACTACCGTACATTTAAGCCTGAGCGTGATGGTTTATTTTGTGCCAAAATTTTTGGACCAGTAAAAGATTACGAATGCTTATGCGGTAAGTACAAACGCTTAAAGCACCGTGGTGTTATTTGTGAAAAATGTGGTGTTGAAGTTGCCTTAACTAAAGTACGTCGTGAACGTATGGGGCATATCGAACTCGCATCTCCTACAGCGCATATTTGGTTTTTAAAATCATTGCCTTCACGTATTGGTTTATTGTTAGACATGACGCTTCGCGATATTGAGCGTGTGCTTTATTTTGAAAATTATGTAGTGATTGATCCTGGTATGACAACCTTAGAAAAAGGACAGTTATTAAATGATGAGCAGTATTTTGAAGCATTAGAAGAATTTGCTGATGATTTTGATGCACGTATGGGTGCAGAAGCAATCCGTGAGCTATTGATTCAAATTGATTTAGATCATGAAATAGAAAGATTACGTGAAGAAATACCTCAAACTAACTCTGAAACTAAAATAAAGAAACATTCTAAGCGCTTGAAGTTGATTGAAGCATTTAAGAATTCAGGTAATAAACCTGAGTGGATGATTTTAACAGTATTACCTGTTCTTCCACCAGACTTACGTCCGTTAGTACCTTTGGATGGTGGACGTTTTGCTACGTCAGATTTAAATGATTTGTATCGTCGCGTTATTAACCGTAATAATCGTCTAAAACGTCTTTTAGATTTAGCAGCTCCAGATATCATTGTTCGTAACGAAAAACGTATGTTACAAGAGTCTGTTGATGCCTTGTTGGATAATGGTCGCCGTGGACGTGCTATTACCGGTTCTAACAAACGCCCATTAAAATCATTAGCGGATATGATTAAGGGTAAGCAAGGTCGTTTCCGTCAAAACCTATTAGGTAAACGTGTTGACTATTCAGGTCGTTCTGTAATTACTGTAGGTCCTGCTCTTCGTTTACATCAATGTGGACTTCCTAAAAAAATGGCGCTTGAGTTATTTAAGCCATTTATTTTTGGTAAGTTAGAAGCGCGTGGTATTGCAACAACCATTAAAGCAGCTAAGAAAATGGTTGAGCGTGAGTTGCCAGAAGTTTGGGATGTGCTAGCTGATGTTATTCGTGAGCATCCTATTTTATTAAACCGTGCACCTACACTGCATCGTTTAGGCATTCAGGCATTTGAGCCTGTACTAATTGAAGGTAAAGCACTGCAGTTGCACCCATTGGTTTGTGCTGCCTATAACGCTGACTTTGACGGTGACCAAATGGCGGTGCACGTACCATTAACCATTGAAGCTCAATTAGAAGCTCGTGCGTTAATGATGTCGACCAATAACGTGTTATCACCTGCTAATGGTGAGCCTATCATCGTTCCCTCACAGGACGTTGTATTGGGGCTTTACTATATGACGCGTGAAGCGATTAATGCAAAAGGTGAAGGTCGTATTTTCTCTGATTTACAAGAAGTTGACCGTTCTTACCGTTCGGGTGAGGCATCTCTTCATGCTAAGGTGAAAGTGCGTATTAATGAAGTCGTTAAAGATCGTGATACAGGCGAAATAACTAAAAATACTCGTGTGGTTGATACAACTATTGGTCGTGCGCTGTTATTCCAAATTGTGCCTAGTGGATTATCTTTTGATGTTGTTAATCAGCCTATGAAGAAAAAAGCCATTTCTAAGTTGATTAACCAAGCGTATCGCACCGTTGGTTTAAAAGATACAGTTGTTTTTGCTGACCAGCTGATGTATACCGGTTTTGCATTCTCTACGCTATCAGGTGTTTCGATCGGAGTGAATGACTTTGTTATTCCTGATGAGAAAAAGCGTATTATTGAAAATGCGACACGTGAAGTGAAAGAAATTGAAACGCAATATGCTTCTGGCCTTGTAACGCAAGGTGAGAAATATAATAAAGTGATTGATCTATGGTCAAAAGCTAATGATGATGTTTCTAAGGCCATGATGGCAAATCTTTCTAAAGAGAAAGTAATTGACCGTGAAGGTAAAGAAGTAGATCAAGAATCATTTAATTCTATGTATATGATGGCTGACTCGGGTGCGCGGGGGTCTGCGGCTCAGATTAGACAGCTAGCTGGTATGCGTGGATTAATGGCTAAGCCTGATGGCTCGATCATTGAAACGCCTATCATTGCAAACTTCCGTGAAGGGTTGAACGTACTACAGTACTTTATCTCTACCCATGGTGCGCGTAAAGGTCTTGCGGATACAGCATTAAAAACGGCTAACTCAGGTTATTTAACGCGCCGCTTGGTAGATGTTGCACAAGATTTAGTAGTGACTGAGGAAGATTGTGGTACTGACCGTGGCTTGTTAATGACCGCACATATTGAGGGTGGTGAAGTTGTTGAGCCTCTAGCTGAACGTGTGTTGGGTCGTGTTGTTGCACAAGACGTAATGAAGCCTGGTTCTAAAAATGAAGTGATCGTACCAGCAGGTACTTTGCTTGATGAGAAGTGGGTTGAGTTTATTGAAAGCATGAACGTAGATGAAATATTCGTCCGATCTTCTATTAGCTGTGAATCGCGTCAAGGGCTATGTGCAAAATGTTATGGTCGTGATCTTGCTCGTGGTCACTTAGTTAATATGGGTGAAGCAGTAGGTGTTATTGCTGCTCAGTCGATTGGCGAACCTGGTACACAGTTAACGATGCGTACATTCCACATCGGTGGTGCTGCAAGTCGTAGTGCTGCTGCTGATAGCGTACAAGTCAATAATGGTGGTACTGTACGGTTACATAATTTAAAACATGTAAATAGAGCGGATGGCGCTTTAGTGGCTGTATCACGTTCTGGTGAGTTAGCTATCGCTGATGAATTTGGCCGTGAACGTGAACGTTATAAATTACCTTATGGTGCAGTGATTACTATTAATGATGGTGATAAAGTTGAGCCTGGTGCAGTTATTGCTAAATGGGATCCTAGTACTCACCCTATTATTTCTGAAGTAGAAGGACTAATCTCCTTCGTAGGCATGGAAGAAGGTATTACGATCAAACGGCAAGCGGATGAGCTAACAGGTTTGACTAATATTGAGGTAATGGATCCTAAAGATCGTCCTGCAGCAGGTAAAGATATTCGTCCTGCAGTTAAGTTACTAGATGCTAAAGGAAAAGAATTGTTATTACCTGGAACAGATGTTCCTGCACAATACTTACTCCCAGCGAATGCACTAGTGAATATAACGGATGGTGCTAAAATAGCAGTTGGTGAAGTAATTGCACGTATTCCGAATGAAACAGTAAAGACTCGTGATATTACAGGTGGTTTACCACGTGTTGCTGATCTATTTGAAGCTCGTCGTCCAAAAGAGCCATCTATTTTAGCAGAGATTAGTGGTACTATTTCTTTTGGTAAAGAAACTAAAGGTAAGCGTCGTTTAGTGATTACACCTACTGATGGTGCGGAGCCT
This sequence comes from Drosophila micromelanica, assembly GCA_004143825.1. Classification (NCBI taxonomy): domain Eukaryota; kingdom Metazoa; phylum Arthropoda; class Insecta; order Diptera; family Drosophilidae; genus Drosophila; species Drosophila micromelanica. The sequence continues at coordinate 47,046 of SCDY01000606.1, forward strand.
TATGAAGAGCTAATTCCTAAATGGCGTCATCTAAACGTTTTTGAGGGTGAGCAAGTTAGCCGTGGTGAGGTTATTTCAGACGGACCAAGCAATCCTCATGATATTCTTCGCTTATTAGGTGTGCCGGCATTAGCAAGTTATATCGTTCAAGAAATTCAAGAGGTCTATCGTTTACAAGGCGTAAAGATTAACGATAAGCATATTGAAACGATTTTACGTCAAATGTTACGTAAGGTTGAAGTGACAGAGGTGGGTGATTCTAGCTTGATTAAAGGTGATCAAGCAGAGTTAACTAAGGTTCTTGAAGAAAATGAAGTACTAACAGCAGCTAATAAATTCCCTGCTAAGTATGAGCGTGTTTTATTAGGTATTACTAAAGCATCATTATCGACAGAGTCATTTATTTCTGCGGCATCATTCCAAGAAACAACCCGTGTGCTTACTGAGGCTGCTGTAACTGGTAAACGTGATTATTTACGTGGATTGAAAGAAAATGTGGTTGTTGGACGTTTAATTCCTGCAGGTACAGGGTTAACTTATCATAACGAACGTAAACAAAATCGTGAAGTTGATACTAACCAAGTGAGTGTTGATGAAGTGGAAGCAGCACTAACTGAAGCATTGAATTTGACGGAAAATTGAGTAAACATCAATAAAATATGATTGTTTGCTTGACGAAAGGAAGGATTGTCTTTAGACTTTACCTCCTTAAATTTGGCGAGGTGTTGCCTCGCCATTTTTATTATGTTGTATAAAACATTTGTGGAGCAATAGATGGCAACAATTAACCAATTGGTGCGCAAGCCTCGCAAGCGTCTCGTCGAAAAGAGCGACGTGCCTGCTTTGCAGCGCTGCCCCCAACGTCGTGGAGTATGTGTACGTGTATACACAACTACACCAAAGAAACCTAACTCGGCAATGCGTAAAGTATGCCGTGTACGCTTAACTAACGGTTATGAAGTAAGTTCATATATCGGAGGTGAAGGCCATAACTTACAAGAGCATAGTGTTGTGCTTATCCGTGGTGGTCGTGTTAAAGACCTACCGGGTGTGCGCTATCATACTGTTCGTGGTTCTTTAGATACTACAGGTGTTAAAGACCGCAAGAATGCTCGTTCTAAATATGGCGCAAAGCGTCCTAAATAAATTTAATTTTAATTGAGTCGATAAGAGTAAGGGCAGGATAATCCTGAACTAACCTGAAGACCGAATTGAGGGCTTATCCAATGCCAAGACGTCGTGTAGCAGCGAAGCGTGAAATTCTTGATGATCCTAAGTATGGAAGTCAAATTCTCGCTAAGTTTATGAATCACGTGATGGAAAGTGGTAAAAAAGCAGTCGCCGAACGTATTGTTTACGGCGCATTAGATACCATTAAACAACGTAAAAATACCGAGCAACCTTTAGAGTTCTTCGAAAAAGCACTTGAGGCCATCGCTCCACTAGTCGAAGTTAAGTCACGCCGTGTAGGTGGTGCAACTTACCAGGTGCCGGTAGAAGTACGTCCATCACGTCGGAATGCACTAGCAATGCGCTGGTTAGTAGATGCTTCTCGTAATAGAGGCGAAAAATCTATGGCGCTTAGACTTGCTGGTGAATTGTTAGATGCCTCAGAAGGTAAAGGGGCAGCAGTTAAAAAGCGTGAAGATGTGCATCGTATGGCAGAAGCCAATAAAGCATTCTCTCATTTCCGTTTCTAACTGTATTAATTATTTAACGAGGACCTTATGGCTCGTACAACCCCTATTAATCGCTATCGTAATATTGGTATCTGTGCACACGTTGATGCAGGTAAAACCACTACGACTGAGCGTATATTATTTTACACTGGCGTTAACCACAAGTTAGGTGAGGTTCATGACGGTGCGGCAACAATGGACTGGATGGAACAAGAGCAAGAGCGTGGAATTACAATTACCTCTGCTGCTACTACTGCGTTTTGGGCTGGTTCAAGAAAGCAATTTGATAACTTCCGTGTCAATGTGATCGATACACCTGGACACGTTGATTTTACAATTGAAGTGGAGCGCTCTTTACGCGTTCTAGATGGAGCTGTTGTTGTTTTTTGTGGTACTTCTGGCGTTGAGCCACAGTCAGAAACTGTATGGCGTCAAGCAAATAAGTATGGTGTACCACGTGTTGTTTACGTAAATAAAATGGACCGTGCAGGTGCAGACTTTTTACGTGTAATGGGACAAATTAAAAATCGTTTAGGGCATACGCCAGTTCCTATTCAGTTACCTATTGGTGCTGAAGATAATTTTGAAGGCCAAATAGATTTGATTTCAATGAAAGCTATCTATTGGAATGATGAAGATAAGGGTGTAACGTTTAGTGAAGTAGAAATTCCTGATGAGTTAAAAGCCCAAGCTGACGAGTATCGCTCTAACATGGTTGAAGCTGCGGCTGAAGCAAATGAAGAGTTAATGAATAAGTATTTAGAGGAAGGTGATTTATCTGCTGAAGATATTATTGCTGGTCTTCGTGCTCGTACGCTTGCTTCTGAGATTGTTCCTGCTGTTTGTGGTTCATCTTTTAAAAATAAAGGTGTACCTTTAGTACTTGATGCGGTAATTAACTTTTTACCTGCGCCTAATGAAGTTGCTGCCATCGCAGGTGTTGATCCTGATGATGAAGAGAAAACAGATGAGCGTCACGCAGATGATAATGAACCATTTTCAGCGTTAGCATTTAAAATTGCTTCTGATAAATTCGTAGGTACATTAACGTTTGTTCGTGTTTATTCAGGCGTGCTTAAGTCTGGCGACTCTGTCATCAACTCTGTTAAAGGTAAAAAAGAGCGTGTTGGACGTATGGTTCAAATGCATGCGAATGACCGTAAAGAGATTGATGAGGTGCGTGCAGGTGATATCGCTGCGCTTATCGGTATGAAGGATGTGACTACAGGTGATACTTTATGCGATAATGATAAGCCAATTATTCTTGAGCGCATGGACTTCCCAGAACCAGTTATTTCTGTAGCCGTTGAGCCAAAGACTAAAGCTGACCAAGAAAAAATGGGTATCGCTTTAAGTAAATTAGCGCAAGAAGATCCTTCATTCCGTGTAAATACAGATGAGGAAACAGGCCAAACAATTATTTCTGGTATGGGTGAGTTGCACTTAGATATCATTGTTGACCGTATGAGACGTGAATTTAGCGTTGAGGCTAACATTGGTAAACCACAAGTTGCCTACCGTGAAGCGATTCGCAATACTTGTGAAATTGAAGGTAAGTATGTTCGCCAATCTGGTGGCCGTGGTCAATACGGACACTGCTGGATTCGTTTTGCTCCATCTGATGAAGGTAGTGAAGGTCTAGAATTTAAGAGCGAAATTGTGGGTGGTGCTATTCCTAAAGAATACATTCCTGCTATCCAGAAGGGTATTGAAGAGCAGATGAAAAACGGTGTTGTAGCTGGATATCCTCTGTTAGGTTTAAAAGCAACCGTATTTGATGGTTCTTACCATGATGTTGACTCTTCAGAGATGGCGTTTAAATTTGCTGCTTCTATGGCGACTAAACAACTTACAGTAAAAGGTGGCGCTGTGTTGTTAGAGCCTATTATGAAGGTTGAAGTAGTAACTCCTGAGGACTACATGGGTGATGTAATGGGTGACCTTAATCGCCGCCGTGGTATGATTCAGGGCATGGAAGATTCTGTTTCTGGTACAGTTATTAGAGCAGAAGTTCCATTAGGTGAAATGTTCGGTTATGCTACCGATGTTCGCTCGATGTCGCAAGGTCGTGCTAGTTACTCTATGGAGTTTCTAAAGTATGCTGAAGCACCATCAAATATTGCTGAAGCAATTAGTAAAAAACAAAGTTAATATTTCCATTTGATTTGATAAGAGGTTTATTCTCGTGGCTAAGGAAAAATTTGAACGTAACAAACCCCACGTAAACGTAGGTACAATCGGTCACGTGGACCATGGTAAAACAACTTTAACAGCTGCTTTAACAACAGTTTGTGCATCTACTTGGGGTGGTTCTGCTCGTGCATTCGATCAAATCGATAATGCCCCAGAAGAAAAAGCACGTGGTATCACTATTAATACTTCTCACGTTGAGTATGACTCGCCAGCGCGTCACTACGCCCACGTAGATTGCCCAGGCCATGCTGACTATGTTAAAAACATGATCACTGGTGCTGCGCAAATGGATGGTGCTATTCTTGTTTGTTCGGCTGCTGACGGCCCTATGCCTCAAACTCGTGAGCATATCTTATTATCTCGCCAAGTTGGTGTACCATATATTGTGGTATTCTTAAACAAAGCAGATATGGTTGATGATGCTGAGTTAATTGAGTTGGTAGAAATGGAAGTTCGTGACTTATTAAATAGTTATGATTTCCCAGGTGATGATACTCCAATCATTATCGGTTCTGCATTAATGGCATTAGAAGGTAAAGATGATAACGAGATTGGTGTTACAGCCGTTCGTAAGTTAGTCGAAACCTTGGATTCTTATATTCCTGAGCCTGTACGTGCTATCGATCAACCATTCTTAATGCCAATCGAAGACGTATTCTCAATTTCTGGTCGTGGTACTGTGGTAACTGGTCGTGTTGAGCGTGGTATTGTTAAGACTGGTGAAGAAATCGAAATCGTTGGTCTTCGTCCAACGACAAAAACTACCTGTACTGGTGTTGAAATGTTCCGTAAACTACTTGACGAAGGTCGTGCTGGTGAGAACATTGGTGCATTATTACGTGGTACTAAGCGTGAAGATGTTGAACGTGGTCAAGTTTTAGCTAAACCAGGTTCTATCACTCCACATACTGAATTTGAATGTGAAGTGTATATTCTTTCAAAAGAAGAAGGTGGACGTCATACTCCATTCTTCAAAGGCTATCGTCCTCAATTCTATTTCCGTACAACTGACGTAACAGGTTCTTGTGAGTTACCAGAAGGTACTGAAATGGTTATGCCTGGTGACAATATCAAGATGACTGTTACATTAATCAACCCAATTGCGATGGAAGACGGGTTACGTTTTGCTATCCGTGAAGGTGGTCGTACAGTTGGTGCAGGCGTCGTTTCTAAAGTTCTTAAATAATTAGAAATTTCCTGTATAAAAAACCCAGCTTATATGCTGGGTTTTTTTATGTCTATTATTAGACATAATTCTTTGTAAAGGTTATGCTTTCTACTAATAGTTAAATATGTATACTTCCTCTATAAGGATGCTTAAATGCTCGGAAAATTAAATAATTGTATTCAAATTATTGATAAGGTTTTATTAGGTAAAAACGTGCAAGTACGTTTAGCAATAGCGTGTTTATTGGCGAAGGGACATTTGCTGTTAGAGGACTTGCCGGGAATGGGGAAAACAACATTAAGTCAAGCACTAGCAAAAGTGATGGGATTATCTTTTCAGCGAATTCAGTTTACTTCAGACTTATTACCAGGTGATATTTTAGGTACATCTGTTTTTGATAAAAATTCAGGAGAGTTTGTGTTTCACCCTGGGCCTATTTTTGTTGAGTTGGTTTTAGCTGATGAAATTAATAGAGCAACTCCTAAAAGCCAAAGTGCATTATTGGAAGCAATGGAAGAGAGTCAAGTAACAATAGATGGCGTTACTAGACCGTTATCTGATCCATTTTTTGTGATTGCAACGCAAAACCCCTCAAATCAAGGTGGAACCTTTGCATTGCCTGATTCGCAGTTAGATCGATTTTTAATGCGTATATCATTAGGTTATCCCTCAATAACGGCAGAAAAAGCTCTTTTAATGGGAGAGCCTAGACGTAATTTATTATCAAAGATCGGCAATGTTTTAAGCCATGAACAGTTAAAAGCGGTACAGGATGAGATCCCTAAAATTAAGGCAAGCGAAGCAGTGATTGATTATATTCTGAGGCTGGTTTCTTTAACTCGATCAGATGGTAGTTATGGTGAGGGACTTTCTCCTCGAGCTAGTTTAGGGCTTCTTTCAGCTTCGAAAGCTTGGGCTTTTCTAGCTAAGCGTGATTATGTTATTCCTGAAGATGTTCAGGCTGTGTTACCCGCTGTGGTTGGACATAGGCTACACAGTCAAGTAGGGCAAGGAAATGGTTTAGTTCAGCAATTATTAACACAGGTACCTGTCCTTTAATGTATATTTTTAATGAGAAAAAAAAAAAAAAAAGACTTATAGGGAAAGAGATAGCACTTAA
>SCDY01000607.1:0-53519 GCA_004143825.1 Drosophila micromelanica
GGTCGGAGATGCTTCCTTCTGCCTGTTACATACATTTGCACAAAACCATTATACCCTTTTTTACCCATTTTCAATGGGTTCAGGGTATAAAAATGTAGTACAATTGTGATAACAAACATTTTGGCTGGCCATTATAGAAAAACTACCTTCATATGGGGGTTGGGCAACTGCAGCGGATATAAAAGTGATCATAACTTTGATAGGAAGCTACTACAAATTTCCTTAAAAACTAATTTTTTAAACTGTAGCTCATACAAAAGTCATTCAAGCTGGCACTGATAAGCTTTTTTACACCTTGTTGCGGGATTTTTTATACTTTTTTTTTGAAAACTATTTGACAAGCTCTTCATTGAACGAACGTGAGGGGTTCTTGTCGTTTGTCATGTTGTTGTTGTTGTTGTTGGAGTTGTATATAGCTACAGGTACCTGGTAAACACATAGATATATATTCCTTATACAAGCAGAGCTAGGTCTGAGCATATTAATTTGCTGCTAGCTCTTGGCTTTTCAGGTGGCCAAAGAGAATATCGATTAGTTAGCGTGCAAATGTTCAAGCAAAAGGAAGTTTTGTGAGCGCTTGGAACTGTTGAAATACAAACAAACAAAAAACGTTGCGCTGATGACGCCGACTTTTATTTTTTATTTTGCTTTTTTTTTACTTTTGGGCATTATAAAGCGCGCATACCATACAAACAAATACGAATAAACAACAACACACAGATACGTTGAAAGATACACAGATACAAATACACACACACATGAAAGCTACTTATAAACTGACAACCGTTTTTGTGTGGCATTTTGTGGTTTTTGAAAGAATTCCATTTTCAGTATTTGCCGAATTGAGATGCGCGCCGGTTGCTTCTGTTCAGTTCTACAATAATAATATAGACATATAAAACTTGTTTAATCGTTTTTGAGAATGTAACGCGTGTTGGTTAAGTATTCGTATTGTTTGGATTTTTTTTCGGGCATTTTTAAACGTTATCAGAAACGCGTTAAAACCTGTAGCATGGGCAATCGTTTGAGTGGTTTGTGGTGTAAAAAGACAACAACATTACATATCAGCAGCAGCGAACCTAAGCACCAACAGCAGCAGGAACAACAACAAGAAGCCGATATACCCGGTGATAATAGCATTTGTAACAATAATAAATCACACAGAAAAAAATCAGGTGTCAGTGGGGCTGGAGGGGGAGGTGGTTTTGGTGGCACCTTTCGCTTTGGCAGCGCACGTCGCTTATCTTTAACCAGCTGCGTCTCCAAAGAAAAAAAGCCAGTGAACAAATCGACAAATTCCGTAATTACAACAATTGAACAACAATATCAGGAGTTGCTCAAAACTAAACCCGGTTCACAGCAGCAACAAAAACAACAAAAACAATACGAATCACAGACGTTGCCCAAGTCGGCCAAGACAACCATGAAGGTTAACGCTCAATTGCCCACTGTCAAGGTGAGTACGCGGCCCAAAACCACAATCCCATAAGAATATATATCCAACCGATCCATTGCCCACTCTGTACTCAATTCGTTGCGCCCAATGTAATTATTCGCGGCAACAATATAACAACAATCGCAATAACAACAACAATTATGTCATTTTCTACTTCTGGTTGTGGTTGTGGGTTCCTCGCATTTTAATGCCAAAACAATAATCTTGTCGCAGTTCTCTGCATGCTTGACTTGTGACGTAGTTCAGGTTCAGGGACAGCCTCAATTTTTGTTTATGCCGCTGTTTTTGATAAGGTCGTTCATTTTGCAAGGGGGAGGGGAAGGGCATATAGACTATGTCATTAGCATGACACAATGTCGGAAATCTGACTAGCTGTAAAGGCGGATGCTTATTAAGCTTATTGCTGTTATGAGTTGAAGGTATCAGGTGCCAAGATTTATGCATTATAAGCCGAGCTTAGTCATTGAGATGGGAAATTAATGGCTAAATGATACAAACAACAATTTGTAATTTTGAAATGACAGGAACAAATGCAATTCTTATAACTTGGCCAAAACTCAACCGAATTTTATTGTATTTATCAAATTTGACGCCGAGATTTATTTGTAATTTGGTGTATTTTTTCCCAAAAATATTCTAATTATTTTTATAGAAAATTATTTATTTTATATTTTTTATCAAATGCAACTACTAAAATTAGTATAAATCTGAAGTTTTAAAATGTTTCTGACGCGGTCGTTTTTCTGTTAAAAGTCGTACTTAATATATTTAAAAGTCCCATAACTTTATCTAAACTAAACCGATTTCCATTATATTAAATGGTAAATATTTGGATTTGTTGTTTATGGATTTATTCGTATTTAAAAACACTTTTTCCGTTTAGATGTAAAGGATAAATCATGCTTTACAAATTTTTAATTTTAATATGAAATTATTATTATTAAATTTATTTTTATAATTCTTTTCAACCATTCCAAATCGATCGAGGAATGTGCTGCAGCCAATGGCCTGTGAAATAAACTCGCTCATTTCAAAAAATCTTATCTACAAGTTTCAACGCGCTGACGACCAAAAGTATTTCTGGAATTTCCCCAGTGCAACATCGAATGACCCAATTCCGAGTCAATCGAATAAATCAAAAAACGTGTTAAGCACGCTTCGCATATAAATCTCATCAGCAGTCAGGGGCGAGCCGAGGGGGGAAGCGGGAATAAAAATCAATTACGCATGAAAATTCAACAAAATGCGTCCAAAATACGACGACGACAATAATGACAGCAATGGGCGCATGCGCAACGGCTGAAGAAGAGGGCTCTCAGGGCACGCCAGAGTTATGAGCCATGGCCCTGAGCTAGGCTGGGAAACTGCCGGTTCTGTTAGAAAACTTTATAATGAAAGCACATGAGTCAGCGTGCAAACCTTTCGTTGGCCTCGGGACACGGGCCACGATTGCTTGCAGCGGTGATTTGCGACTTGATACACGCTGGCGATGAGTCAGCCCCAGCGCAATGTTAGGCGAAAGTCATTCATTCGTTCATTCATGCCTGTAGATAGACGCACCAGATACAAGATACAAGATACAAAACGTACTGTGCCAACTATAAGCGCGTAATTGAAGACACATTTGGAAACGTTGCTGCCGCATGAATCAGCGCAGGATCGAGATACATTTTAGAGTTTTATTTTGGATGCTCCAAATTAAGCGTTCCATTTGTTTATGCTAATCGCTTGTCGAAAATTGCCGAACAAGTTGAAGAAGAGCTGCTGACACATTTGTGACTAATTCTTCGTTTAAACGGATGCTGCTGCTGGCCTTATTTCACTTGAAAACGAAAGTATCTGACAGATACGAAAGATTTATTCCGCAACAAAATTATGATAAATTGGCTCATTTATTTCGAGCTTTCGTCTCGTGATGTTTTCTTGTAGTCAGGTGGGTTTTCGTGGCTAATTGCATAACAAATTGTACAAAATTATTGTTGATTATATTAAATAGACTTCCTATAACTCAATTAATTGGGAGCGTATGCAGCGCAGTTCAACAACTTTGCAGCTAGCTTGTGTGTGTGCTTGTATCTGTCAGATACAGATACATTCGTGTGGGTGGCGCCAGCAGCTGCGGTTCATGGCAGCGCTGCCTTGTAATCAAAACCAGACGCATAAACAAATTAAAAACTCAAATTTTAAAATGTTTAACAAATACAAGTGCAACACACACACACACACACACACACACACGCGCATTTGTAGAGTATTTTGTTGTTTCGCAGACTTTAGAATTTCCTGGAAACATTAAAGATTTCAGCTCTTTCGCTGCCAAAACTGCGCATTGAAATGTTTAATAAACAAAAAAATATTTTTACCACAGAAATTAAAAGAAACCAAGATACAAGATACACAAATGCGGCGCACGTGTGCGACTATATTCAATTCAATCTAATTTAATTCAATTGTTTTCAATCATTGAGCCAACCTGAGCCAATGTCCATTTGCCAGTCAACAATATTAACGCGTTTGTTTATTTGCTTGGCGCATAAAAAAACAGCCAGAAAAGAAAAATACCCGAATGCGAAACGTAAACTAATGCGAATTTTGTTTACACGAATGTCTGTGGGCTTCAAATGCAAAGTTGAGAGAAAACCAATCAGAAGACACCTTCAAAGTTTAGCAAATTGAAATCAAATGAAAACAACAAAAACAACATGTAAGTTAACTGAATGAAAAAAATAAGCAAAAATTGTTGTTGTTTCCCAACGCCAAATTGCATTGTGGCAAACAATGCACCATAAAGCAAATAAAAGAATTCAAAGAACTACTCAGAGCGAGAGAGAGTGTGTGGGAGAGCAAGTGAACGATCCATGCACACGCTCTGCTGTTTTGTACTCATCACTCGCGCTCTCTCCCTTTGCTCTCCGTCTGACAGCTATGTGAGTCGCGGGCGCAGACGGTTTGAAGCTGGCGCGAGAGACTCAAGTGTTTCAGTCTTGTGTCGAACACTCAACGGTTTAGTTCAGAGCGCAATCGAAGACAACGACGCGACAAAATATATACAACAGATTTTCAATATACTAATACTAAATAAAATTGGTTGCGTGTGATAAAAGCATTAAATAATATTGTGAAATGTCAAGAATGAACATCAAGTGAGCAGTGCGTAAAACTAGGCGAATATTTTAACAAAATTACAGGCATAAATATAAATAAAACGTCAACGAAAATACGAAATGGTTTTAAATAAAACACACACAAACACATTTCCCAGAATAAATCTTTGAACTCTCGTGTTGTTGTAACAGTTGTGAGGTGTAGAAAATTTGTCTAGAAAAAAAAACGATAAAAAATGTGCTAATGAAATTTTGAAAGGCTGTTTTATATAGTCAAATTGAATGGATATAAATTTACATAATTAAAACATTATGTTTCTTAAAACTGAGAAACCAGTTCATTAGCAAATAAAAAAGCCAAAACCAGATCGGAAAATTAAAGCCAATTGCGTAGGTTGTGCAGCTCGAACTCGAAATCAATCAAAAGACGCCCAAACCGAAGTCGTAAAACGCGTTTATTTGACTAACCCAAAGACACACAAAGGCAGGCGGCTTTGGGAGGGGGTGAGGGGACGGCGAGAAAAACGGTTAACGCCTTGCATTTGGCCAAGCGGAAATTCATTAGCCAGTTTATTACATTTGTTGTTGTTTTTTTTGTTGTTGTTAGCTTGCGTGCCTGCAACTTGACAATGCAAACGGAAGTGCGCAACAACACACGTGGGTTTAGAGGGTAGGGGAAGGGTGAATTGTGTGGGCCGAGTTGAACTTGTGCCCACGACCAGGCTTAGATAGTCTGGCGTTAAGTGTCAAGGCTCCGGCTCCGTTGTGTGTATGTCATAATCAGCTACTTTACGGCATTGTATCTGCTAGATACATTTGTCAACGGGCAACGCACAAACCAGTTCTCTGGCATCTTTTGAAGAGTAAGCCTTTCTCATTGTCCGATTGTGCGTCCTCTTGTCTTTTATTGTATCTTGTATGCTTGTGCTTAAATATTTTTGGTTAACGGTTGCCGTTTGTTATTCTTTTCTTCTTTTCTTTTAAATTCCTTCTCTGCTTGTTTTGCTTTCGAAAAAACCAGATGCGCCATAATTGTTTATAACAATAACTTTGAGCTACACAATGAGAGGCATTTTGTGTGGATGCCAATAATGATGTGTATTATTATTATTATTATTATTGATTTTGGGAAAAACGCGCGTTCTGGAATGCTAATTGTTATGGGCTGGTAATTAATGCAAATGAATAATGCCTTGTTTTTGCCATAGAAAATGCAACACAAGAAAAGCACAGAAACAACGTGAAATCAATTGAAACGAAAGTGAAACAAAGTGAAACAGTGTAAATCGAAATAAACAGGCGAACTGTGTGTTCCAGTTCCAGTTCCAGTGTTCCCACGTGTAACAAGTGCTGTTCAACAACAACTAAAAAATGGTTGTCACCACAACGCGAAGTCCGCTGCTGGCGCAGACACAGCCCAAAAGTCCGGCAACCAGCGGCAATCATACGGCCGCAATGCGTTCCCGTTTAATATTTCCACGGCAACACTATCAGGTAAAGTTCCTCACAACTGATATCTATAGAAGAGAAGCCCGTCCAAATTGAGCGATTAGATGGGCCAAAGGGGCTCGACGTGCCGGCGTTCATTAACCCCGAGGCGCCGCTGCAAATGACCAAAGCAGACAGCGACGACGGCGTCGGCTAATAGTTCAGTTCAGTCCATTCCAGTTCCGAGCGAGTGCGAGTGAAAGGCAGAACAAAAACCACAACAACATATATTTATATTCTTTATGATTATTATGAAGTTTAATTGTGTGCGTGCGACGTGTTGACCCCTGGCCAGGCACCAACCAGGCAGCCCAGTGCATGTCAAACTGTGCAGACGACATCACGTAATGCACATTACATTATTGCTGCACAGCGAGTGTCCAGTGCGCCCAGTGCCATAAATTCAATTTATAAACAAGCAATTTCCAGCTAAATTACCGTAAAATGCCACTGCAGTAAAAGTGCTTGAAATATTCTTTGAAGCCAAAAACTGAAATTAAACAATTCTTGTTTTGGCTATTGGTTTCTATTTGCATATCCTACAACGTGGTCGTAATTATATTGAATGCAAATATACAGCCATTAAAAGAGCCGGCACATAAATTATTGATGTTATTTTTGTTTATAATCAACTTCATGAGGTTTTTGTTTATTATCGAGATAAATGCGTAAACTGCAGCCGACGCTAATGATGCTCGTAAGTAGTTCCCCTAAACGCGGCCCAAATTGAGATATTGAACAGTTTCATGTCTGATCAAAACATCTGCTAATTTGCACTCTCGACCCGATCCTCCGGCACTTAACCATATGTACGATATTTTCTGCCTATTTCTGCGCAATTTTTCTTTGACTAAAGTGGTCCGACTGTTTTATTTCTGTTCTCCAATGCGTCGCCTTTGTCTATGTGTATAAACCAAATACATATATAATTTGATTTCCAGAACGTGCCTCGGCCTGCCTCACTGGCCGCACTGGCTCACAGCCGGCGCCGTTGACGTCAATGGGAAGCGTCTCCGTCGCTGTCGCTGTCGCTGTCTGTGCGAGGGAATTTGTGAATCCGACGCACCCAAGAGTCGGCTGGATAGTGGGGGAAGATTGTCAATGCAGAAAGCCTTGATGCTAAATTTAACATCTGTCTTAAAACTTTCAAATTGATCGATTACCTAAATGGGGGTTCTTGTTTTAATCCAAAGTTTGTTGAATTATCAAAACCTGCCACTTGACCATAATTTATGAATGAAATCAATTAAGATAAATTCGAGCAAACTGGATAGATACCAAACCGGCCTGTCCTGTCCACCCATTACAGACCCGTTCCACTAAGTGGCAGCTCATTTTAATTAAAAGCGTCATTCAAACTGCAACGGCCGTGCGCCGAAAACGGAAAAGTCGCACCAACTGCGATAAAATGCAGCTACCCAGTTCCGTGAGGCGAGCGGCAATTAAAGGCGCCCCCGAACCGCAGCGGTTTCATAATGCAGAAATTAGCGTGTGTCGACCAAGGCGGGAGTTGGTGCGGCAACGGCATCATGAGTACAACAATAACAAAAGCAACAAGTTCAAAAAGCTCGTTGTGCTCGCACACTGGCAACGCCGAGCAGTGTTCGAAAGCGTCGCATTTAAAAAAGCACTAAACTCGCTGGACAGTCTATTGTTGTTATTGTTTTCTTTTGAGGTAGGCAGCCAGGCACGCTGCCAAAGCAAAAACACAAACATGTTTAACCGCTCGCTCTCCCTGCCGCTCACATCTCTCTGTCTCTTTGCCTGTGCCCTGTGCGCCATTTGTGTGCTTTTCATTCATTTTCGTTTCAGTTGTGTTCGTCGCTTCCGCGCGTGCAAAAGCTGAAAAATTTAAACAAAGTTTACGCGCGCTACAAAAAAACGCATGCGATTTCCGTGCGGTTTTAAACGCGACGATCTTTGAAAGAAAGTGTTTTTTTACTTCAGTGAATATTAAAAATGATTTTTTCTTGATATGTGCACAAAGTAATAAATAAACTAACTTAAACACAGGCGCAAAATAATAATAACAAAATAAGGTAAATAAAACTACCAAAGAAAACGCGCAGAAACATTATAAACAATTGTAAAGTATATCCAGGAAAAAAGGCATAAAATGTTTGTTGTTGTTTATAGTTGGTGGTTACCATTTATTATTTGTGTCTGTTCTAGATCTTTGTGTGTGTGTGTGCGTGCGTGTTTAGGAAATGCTCGTCAAATGGCAATGGCAAAACAAAAATGTATCTCACAGATACTTTTTGCCATGTATCTTCTGTGTGTGTTTTTGTGCTTCATGCTCGATTGCTTCGATTATGCTTTGATTGCACACACATACATTGTGCCATTAAATTTATGTACTATTTGGCACTTTTACCTTTTGTAAGACCCAGACCCAGACCCAGACCCCAAAAACACAGCGTCTGACGCACTGGCGCGCTGCCAAACACGCTGACGTCGCAGTCGATTGATGAACCGGTTTTATGTTATTTCTTTTTTTATTATTTTCATTTTTATTAATTTTTTGTTGTTCGAAATTTTAACCCCACACGCATGGCAACTGTTTAATGTTTGATGGCATTCCCGGGAACTGTTGTTCTATTTTATGCCCGCTGTTTATTTATGGCTTATCTTTGGCAGCTCTTATCAGAAACACAACTTGTCGAAAGCAGGAATATACAAACACACAGACACATGATCATATCTGTATTGGTTACTGCAGTTATTTACTGCAACCTGACCCGCTTGGCGCCAAAAAATAAAATAAAATGAGTTCGCCTCGTGTCAAGGGCTAACTGCGTCATTTGGCTTAAGGGTTGCAAAAGTAGAGCAACCCCTTTTTGGGCGCAGACTACTGCGAAACGTGACCAAACTATTGATGCATATATTTCTTTGTGGGTTTTTTTGGTTTTTGGCAACACCCACGTTGCCTGCTAAATGCAACGTCAAATTGCGAATGCATTCAAAATTAATCTGCGGCTAATGAGACACAATTCGGTGGCAGTTGCTTGCAACTAATTGGCAGACATATCAGAGATTCAGATTGCAGCTGCTTGTCGCACTTGGTTTGCTTCAGACGACAATGGCATTGACCTTGAACCAGCCGCAGCCCATGGGGCGTATGAGCAATGCACATTTATTCACAGTTTTCACAGTTGCGATTAAAGCGCATTATATGCAATTTGAATTTGTTGTTGTTGTTGGCCCTCTGCTGAAGCTGGAGCGGAAATGCTTCCAAGTCTAATGTCATATTTATTGCATTTAGCTGCTGAACTAACTCGAATGTTGTTACCTAAATTTAAATTACTAAAAGTTGAAAGGTGTCTGACAAACAGTGCGTCTGAATAGATTACGTATACAGAGCAAAAGAATGTACTATATTTTAAATTATATAATTTTAATAAAGCAATTTTGTTAGGTTTTTGATATTATTATTATTTTTTATTTATAAATTAAAGTGCATACAATTTTTTGGCTAAGAAAAACACGACAGCCTGGGATTCGAACTCGCGACCTCATTGATTATCTTGCTAGGAATACGACTTAAAAGTGTTTTTAAAATATACAACTATATAAATGGAGATGCTAATTTCTAGAAATTTACATTTTCGCTGTAATAAATAGCTTCTTCTTATACTCCATCTGCCTTACCTTTTTCAGTGAGCTTTGTTTCGCAAAGCAAAAGTTAGAATTTCCATTTAGCTATTTCATAAGTTTACTTCATTATTTTGCACATACGCCTACATTTTAGAGCCAGTGTCACCTCCAGCCCACACGGCTCGAACCTTAACCAAGTGCAATAATTTTTTTCTTTTTGTTTTGGCCAGCCCACGCTTATTAGAGCGTTGGCAACGCGTTTTTACTGTTTGCTTTATGATTTTGCATTTGCATCTGAAATGGCGTTTAGCACAATAAACCTGGCCTTATACGGATCGCACAGTGGAACAACAAACAACGTTTAGTCATTCATTGGGGGGTGTGTGTGGGGCTGCCTAATTAAACAATAATAAAACGCAAATAAAACATTAAAACATTTTATGGCCCTGTGCTATCTGAAACACAAAAATAATTGTCACGTATACATTAAAAATCACTCAACCGTTCTCAGTGTGTGTCTCGTGTGCCATTTTATTTTTGTTTAATTTATCTCCTATTTTATTTTGTGCTATGCAAAAATGCGACTCCATGCCGAGCACCGACCCCCTCCCCTTCGCCTGCCACAATGTTTGCAGAATATATTTAAATCGCATGAAAGCCACAAAAAAAAAAAAAAAAAAAAATCAAAAAAAGTTATCCGTTGCGAGAGCCAGTTCTGCTTTTTATATTTGTTTGTTTGTTTTACACTTTTTTTATTTCTTGTTTATTTTATTTTTTGGCTTTGGCTTGTCGCACACGTTTTTTATGTTAATTGATATATTTCATAATTTTTTTAATGAAATTCTAAACGCAAATTGAAAACAAAACCTTGAAATACTTTTTAAAATTTTTGGCATTTTTTTTAATTACTTGTGGAATTTTAATGTGTTTGGAAATTTAATTAGAAAGTGGAAATTTGATATTGATGCTGTGGGGAAAGTGAAAAAGCTTGCGTTTGTTAAGCCTATAACGGCATTTTCCCTTTGAAATCTGTTCAAAGTTGACAAATGCATTTTTTCATTAAATTTTTTTTTTTTTTGATAAATTAATAATAAAGATCTCACTTTAATTTAATTTATGCAAATGCTTTTAACTTAAAGCGACAGCTAAATTTAGTCAGATATTTTTTAGCTGATTTGTCAAATGACGATACAAAAAAAAATTAAATTATAATGGCGATAATACCGGTAGCCATCTGGCCCTGGGTGCTTTGTGTATTGTGTTTTGTGGCATTATCGTGTGATTTTTCAAAAATTATTAACTCCAAAAAGCTGTAAGCTGTCAACGGAGCCGAGCACGCAAATTAGTCAAGAGATCTTCGCATACCAAATAAAAAAAAAACTCAACAATAATAAAGTACAAAATAAACATTTTTAATGCTATTAAAAATTCATTTTGTTTTTTTCACTCAACGATTTCTTGGAAATGTGAAAGGAATTTATGCATATAAATATTGAACAAGTTGAGGGGCAGTTAATTCGGCAGAGTCTGCAGTGTGTGGGCTGGAGGGGGGTGGGGCAGTCAAAACAAACAATTAAACGGCCGTAAAAATACCAAGAAAACAAGAGAGCTAAAGACAGAACAGAGCAGATACCAAAGAATATGTCACGTGTGAGAGGGCAAAAGTTCAAAAAACTTTTCATTAGTTCGTGTTAAACCAAAAAGACGAAGGTCGCCTAATTAAGTTCAGGTGCTGCTCCAGGTTCGCTTCTGAGTAGGTGGACATCGGACAAGGAGCACTGGCGCCACTTGGCTATGGCTATGAGCGAATCGCGTGTCTGACTTAAACCAAAGTGCCGCACCCAACTCGGTGTATGTGTGAAATATGGAGCGCGCGTGGCATGCCACCATAAAAAGAAGGAATAAAAAAAAAAGAAAAGAAAAACAAACAAAAAGGCAACTAACTGAAGTTGCGACCGCCCGCCGTCAGTAGCACAAATCCGGCTAAAATCAATAAAAAGCGCAAAAACTTAAGCCATGCTCAGACATGGCCACAAAAATCCAAAATGACCAACAAATTGCCAGTCAAAATGAATCACAGGCGGACTTTAAAGAATCCATATATCGATATGTGAATTCCAGGAACTCGACTGCGCTCCAAACTAGGCAGCCACTTGTGCCAAATTTAAGCAGCCAATATTTGCAAAAATGATGTCTGAAAAGCAGTTGTAAAGTCAACAAGAGAACGCGCCCACGTAGTTGCCAATTGTTTCATGATTTGAATTGATTAAATAAACAGTTTTTTTTTTAAATATAAACAACTTCAATTTAAAGCAGTTACATGTAATTTATTACATTGATTGTGAAATCCTATCGCTATATACACATAAGTAAAATATACAAATCATATAATCGTATTTAAAAACAGTGAATTGTAAACAATAGGTAATTGCACAGCAGCAGCGTAAATAATACTAAATAATAATAAGAGGTAAATAGCCAAGAGCTTGTGCACATATCACATAATTAAAAGGAACAGACACACACACGCAAACATACATACATATTGTTACAATTATAAAAACACATATAAACATACAAATATAAAATACAAACATAAATTAGCAGGCGCTTTGCGTGCGCGGCAAGTACAAAACATTTAAGTAAATATGTTTGTATATAGGGTTTACATAGAATACAAATATATATATATGTATATAAATGTATATATCACACACACTCTATATGAACTAAAACACACATACATATACAAGTAAGCGCCTTGTCTATGCTTTAATCTTGCGTCCCAGTTTGGTAACCGCAAATTTGCTGCCCTCGCGTCCTCCCGAACTGCTGCCATGCGAGCTGCTATGATGAGCTTTGCGCTTGCCATTGCCATTGCTCTTGGAGCGCGTCTCGAAGAGCACGTCCGAGTCCGTTTCCGATTCGGTTAGCGAAGTGTTGCGCGAATCTGCAGGCAGTAAATTTAGCTATAGATCTGCTCAGTTTGCATCAAAAGCTACTTACAGTTGGCGGCCTCCTCATCCTGAGCGCCTATCAGCGCGTATTTTTGCACCTTTTGACGCAGGCGCGGCTTCTTCGTCTGGCGGCAGGCGCAGGCAATGCCCCAGAAAATGCCCGAAAGCAGCAGGCAGCTGGTTATAACGCCCACAAACACGTACAAAATGGACCAGTCTGTCAGGAATAAAACTGGCTTAATATATAGTTAAACTGAGGGATTTGTTATATATATACCACAGTTGGCCTCGTCGTTGCTGAAAAAGTATCCCGCCGAGGGCATCCAGAAGGCCTCGCAAACACAAGCTCTCGTCGAGGGATTGCACCTGCCATGGCCAGAGCAATTATTCTGGCAGACTGTGGTGCGTATGTCCACGTAGAGTGCGCCCAAAATGGAGGCATCTTTCTCCAGTTTGGCACGCAGCATGCGTTCCACATGCAGACCGTCCAGTGGCTTCGATTGTGCACCCTTTGCATTGTTGGTCACTACATAAAACACCAGCACGGCTGCCTCTGTGTGCAGATCGTGCTTAAGCTCTCTGATTTGTATCTTGTTGGCGTCGCCGAGCAGCAGCTGCAGCTTTTGCACTGTGGAGTCCAGTTCGCTCTTGGTGATAACCGATATGCTCATGGGCAGCGTCATTTGCACCAGATACATCAGCATGGGATCCTCATGGACATTAATGCTGACGGTATCCGTGCCAGTCAGGCCCTGATCATCGCTAACGGTGAGCTTAAAGACGTAGCGACCTTGCACCACATTGCTGAGCTGTAAGTTATAGAATATCAATAGGAATCCCGTCTAGCTATTGACTAGCTTGCTCTTACAATCATAATGGGCTGCTTGTCTGTGTCGCCAATGATGACGCCTGCTGCATGACTGGTGTCCTCTCGCGTCCACACATATTTAACGACGGCCAAATCATCCGAGGATTGCGAGCCATTCAGATAAATAGCTGTAACGGGCAAAGCAATGGTCCGATCTCCGCCAGCATTTGCAATGGGCGCCGCATTCCGTTCTATGAAAGAAATGTTGCATTAGGATTGGATTTAATTCCCAGCTTGAATAGACCACCTACCCTGGACAATCTTAACCCAGGTGCTGTCGGCGGCTGTGTTGTTATTCTCGTCGGAAACGCTCAACTCGAACTCATAGAGACCCAGCGTTAAGCTGGTGGCATTGGCAATCTTCACAAGGGGAAGATAACTGAGAGATTAGATTTGGGTTTCAATTGATTATTTGGCCACTCACCGAGCTGTTCGACTGGAGTATAACCGCATTGTTGGGTCCGCTGAGCTGCTTCCATTGATAGCTCTTGATGCCAATGTCATCCTTCGACTCGGATCCATTTAAAGTCACCCAATTGATGGGCAAGCTGGTTGTCTATGTTGATGACAACAATGGTATTAAGACAAATCAAATATTTATTCACTAATCCACTTACCACATTGGCGCCTGCTTTGGCTGTGGGTGGTGAATTGGTGGGTGGCTTGACAAATACGTGCACCTTGGCGGTGCTCGACTGTTTGCTACCATCGGTGACCTTCAGCACGAACGTGTACATGCCCTCCTCCAGATTGGACAGCTGCACATAGGGTGTCCTGGTGTTCTGCATGTCAACGGCCTTCGCCTCGTCGCTGGCATCTTTGGTCCACTCCCATTCGACGATTTCATGATCGTCCGAGCTGGCGGTGCCATTCAATGTGACATTGTTGTTGGGCAGATACAAAATGACGGCGTCTCCTGCATTGGCCACCGGCGCGTAGTCCGTCTCCTTGAGCACCGCTATGGTGGCCGTTGTGGAGTTGGTAACATTGTTGGAGTCCGTCACGGTCAGCTTAAAGGTGTAGTTGCCCGGCGAGGTGAGGTCCAGCTGGAGCGTGTTCACCTCCGGCAGCTGTGGCTGATAGCCAATCGGTCCCGAGATGACCTCCCAGTGCCAGTTGATGATCTTGTCATCATCGGTGCTGGTGCTGCCATCGAGCACCGCGTTGGAGGTGGGCTGGCGTATGATTTGCTCGCGGGGCGAGATGATCACCTGTGGCGCCTGATTGATGCGTCTCTCGGGCAGCACCGTCACGTTGGCGGCTGTCTCACCGAAGGAGCCATTGTCACCGGTCACGGTCACCTTGAAGGTGTACAGACCCTCGGAGAGATTGGAGAGCTTCACCTTGGACTTGCTCTGATCCGAAATGGTGCCGTTCATGGGTCCCTTGGGCTGCGATATAAGCGTCCACAAGTATTTGTATTTGGTGCCGCTCGTCTCCTCGTCGGGCACCGTGAAAGCGGCCAGCGTCACCTCCTGCTCGGGCAGTTGCACCTCCTTGGACACGACCGACACGGTCACTTTGTTGGCTTCTTGCTTAATAGACGGTGGTGCGACAACCTCAGGCGCATTCTCGCTGCCTGCCGCTTCTTGGGCCGCCATGGCGGAAGCCTCACTGGGCAAGTAGGCGCTGTAGGGAATGGCAGGCATGACGCACTTGTGCTGCTTGTTGCGTATGAATCCGCGCTTGCAGCTGCACAGACCCGTCACTGCGTTGGCCTGGAGGGGCACACACTGCTCCTGCAGCGGACAGGGAGTGTCCAGATCGCAGGTCCTGAATTTTGCACTGTTGGGCAGCTCAGCGCCGCCGTAATAGCTGAGTTCGTCATCGTTTTCCTCGGGCTGCTGCAGCAGCAATTGCTTCATGCGCTTCTCTGCCATGGGAAACTCTTCGTCATCGTAGGCGTTGCTGTCCTGCAAAAGGAAATGTTAGTTTTCAGTGGTCTCGTTGAGTTTTTAACTCGGCTCACCTGAAACTGCATTCGTCGCGGCTGCTTCCAAAAGTTGAGCTCCGATTCGTAGGGTAATATCTCAGCTGTCTGCTTGTTGGCCTTGAGCAGCTGCGTCCACGTCTCCGGCTGCTCACCCACTGGATTGACCAACACCATTTGCACCTTTTCGTTTTCACGCTCCTGGGCCAGCGCCTTGGGCAGGCACGCCTCGTTGCTGACGCAGTGGATGTGATAACATTTGCGCTTGAAGACGAGCACCACGTTGCAGGAGTTGATTTGGGTCTGGTTTTGGGTTTGTGATTTCTCGCAGCACGCCTCCAAGCAGCTCCACAGGTACGTCTCCTCGTCGAGCACCCGACCCACCTCCGGCTTGTACTCCTCGAAGATGCCCGCCTGCTGCTCGTCGCGCGGCGTGGCACTCTCAAAGACGTGGCGCAACATGCGCGAGCAGACGGGCAACTGTTTGCCGCTCGTCGCCAGTTCCTGTTGTTTGCCAACGTCCAACAGCGCGTTCTGTGTTGTTGTTGTTCCAGCTCCCCCCACTCCCGCTTCAGTCATGACGTCGCCTGCCGCGTATGTGGCTGACGCCATACAGAGCCAGAGATAAAGCCAGCTACGTAGCGCGAGGCTAGCGCGTTCCATTTTGTTGTTTCGACGCGTTTAACACTACTTTGGTTTAACTCTTAGCTGCTTTTATGCACTTTTTTCAGCTTAATTTGCATAAATTAATACATTTTTGTGAAGAACTTGTGAAGGGTTCCAGCAGCGGTGTGACCAATGCGCGAACTCCAAGCAAAAAACGAAAAATACCAAAAACAATCAACATACCGTAACAGCTGTTGAGGTCTTGGGCAACTCTGCGCAGCACAACCAACCAGTGCTGTGAACCACCGTCACAGCAATGTACGTTAAATTTTGAAGCTTACTCGGTCAAAAGCACAACGAAAGCTCTGGCAGCAGACAGTAAACGCACTTTCATTGCGTGCTTGAAAATAAAAGTAAAATCGCGGCGCATAAATTTGCGTATTAACTACCTTTGAAATTGCAAATATTGATTGAAGAACGCAAAAAAAGTCGCGTGCGCCCCCACACACACATGCTGTATCATAGAAACAAGCTCAACAACAAAAACAAGACGCCCACGCGTTAATGGAATTTAAATCGCAAGCGATGTCTTAAATCAAAACAATATTAATTATGTACATAACTGCTAACAAAACGCCCAACTGCCAGCGGATTATTTATGTGGATACTCGCTCAAAGCAAAGCTTTTATGTAAATAAAGAAATCGCAATATGCATGGCAACTGAAATACTCTAAAAATTATCATAACAAATAAGAAACATAAATCAATTCATCAACTTTAAAACTCGCCTATTGTTGTGTGTTTATATTGTGGCCTGACGTCTGTTTTAGTTATGGGCTCGGTTTTCTGTTTATCTAAATCACACTGCATTATCGAGCAGGCCGCACGGCGCCAGTGCTACAGTTTGACAGCCACTTCACAGTACACTACAGTTTGAGATGTCCGCACCTCGGAAATTATTTCAATTCAAATGATTTTTTTTGCGCTGCGAAAATAAATAAATCAAAGCAATCTTGTTCAAGTAGCGTTTTTGAAGCACTTATTTTTTTATGCTGAAATAATAATGATTATTGTTAGATTTCAGTTTTTTGAAGTGTGTTTTATCGCTGTCAAAATGCAAATCACGTTATCTTTTTATGGCTTTTGCGGTTATTTTTACGCCTCCAACTCATTTTTATTGACATATAAGATGTATAATTAAATATTTGCTACTTGAGAGATGTCTGAATGAAAAACTAGATTCGCGTGTGCCCATATAAGGTAAAACTTGGGAGAGCGCACAGACACAAAGACGGACACAACTACGTCAGAGAGTGCGGGAAGCTGAACTCTCGACGATCTGTTGATATTTATATCAATACCTTTAAGTGCATTCCACATGAATTAGACACTACTTAAGTGAAATTCTTTCCATTTTGCAGATGACAGACTTCTCGGATAGTTCGCAGAGCGGCATGATGAGTCCGGCATCGACGCTCATTGAAAGTTTCAACAAGAAGAGCGGCTCGGCAACGGCCACCCCCCTGCCCCTGTCCAGCTCCTCGGCCAGCGCCAGCAACATGTTGTGCAACACGCCCACACTGAACGGAGTGGCCAGCGCCGCCAATGGAGGAGGAGGAGGTCCGCTTAGTGCGGGCAGCACAACAGTCGCCGGTCTGGGCGGACGGCAGATCAATACGAGCTCTAGTTCTTGCAGTAGTCTTAAGGAAACCTCACATCAGTCCACATCCACGTCGCAGCAGGTAAGCCAGCCCCAGATAAGAGCATAAATCGAAACTGAAAGCATATTACGCATACGCACAGTTGTCAATTGGTTAATAATTGATATTTACGGGTGAAGCAAACCACTTGACAAATAAAACCCTGACGTTCACTATTATTGTATCTGCAGTCGTGTCTATTTTTAAACAATTACTTAAGCCAAAAATGTAAAACTCGCATATAAAAATGCCTCTGCGAACTGATAACAATGATTACCTTGAACAGCACGTTTCCCCCTTCCCAACAACAGTTGAGAATTCGATATGAAACAGTTGTTTAGCTTCTGATTAGATTATGGCATTTCTGATTGGCGTCGCAGCGGCTGCTGTGGAGAAATCAATGAATGTATGTGTACCCGATTACTTTGAATTGTTCATTTGATATTTATTGAGTAAACTCATAAAATAAATTGGCCAGTTTCTACACATATATATATAAACATTTGCTCATTAGTATTGTTGTTTATTTGGGTTTTTGTTGAAAACGTGCCGCTTGCCACAATTTGCATTGTTTAAACATTTAACGAGTTACGACGAAAATTTCCCACAAAGAAAGACATTTCCTTTTTTTGCTTTAGATAAGATTGCTTTATCGGCTTTTGCATGTTACAGTTCCGTTTCTAGCTTATTTGTTTATCTGTTTATTTCCGTTGTCTGATAAGCGGTTTACCATCAAAAAACTTGAGGTATTAACAATTTGTTAATGTTTCGAAGGTATTCAAATTAAATTATCATTTTAATATCAAACATCTCTAAACCTTACTTGAAATTATGAAAATCGCATAGAAGGGCGCTTCAAAAGTCGACTAAAACCTTATAACCTATTCTTTATCAAATCATATTTCGCATTGAATCATTTCCCTCCAAAATAGTCGCTTACAGGGCACAAATTTCGCTGCCTTGGTCAAGTTGTTTTTTATTGTTAATTAGCGCGCCCATCAAATTTATGACTATCAAGTGGATGACAAATACGGAAGCTTTAAATTAGTTGCTTGTGTAATCATCAACCATGTACTATTCAGAGTTTGTTCAAAAATTTATTGAATTTGCTAAAGCATCTTTTTATTTGTACTTTCTGCTCTGCTTGCGGCAATGACTCACTTGCCGGTAGGTGTCGCTGTCGTTGACGTTGACGTCGACGTCGCCGTCGGTCTTTCAATGTCAACGTCGTCTTTGGCTCGTGACGCTCGTCGGCGGCTCGTGCTGCTTTTCTCACGAAGAGCGCTCAGCGGTTTTAAGCGGATGTTTTTCGTATTAAAAGCAATAGATAATCGCAGCTTAAGATATTCATTGGCAGAGCTTTGATAAATATTTTCCGATCTACTTTACAGGGAAATTATTGTTTTTGTGTTTCTGCGAAGCAATTTTGTTGGCCTATTCGTTGACATATGAAATTCTGAGGAAAATATTTTTTTTAGAATGGGCTAAAGACTGATATGATTTTGTTTCCCAGAAAATTGAACAGTTTGTAGAAACAACGATGAGTGCTACAATACATTGAAAATAAGTATTACCAATATACGATAAATGTTTATTAGAAACACTTATAAGATATCCAAGTATTTGTATATTTAAATAAACATGGCGGATTTGCAATTGCTTGATAAAGACTATTGCGGGAGGAATATGAAGAAAACAAGAAATCAATTTTATGACGCATTGCGGATTACGGGGTATGAATTAATCAATAAATGATGCAAAAAATATTTAGTCCCAACGGTAGGTGCAATATATTAGACTTAAGATCATGTGGTATTACTTTGTCAAATATGGAATTTTATAAAATAAGAAGCTAATGAACTTTATTTATGACTATTGAATGATTTATTGCCCATATTTTGTTAGTCATTAAACGATTTGGAATTTTGTTACAGCAAGAAGAAGCAAATTATATTTATTGACTATTTCTGTAATAATAAAATAAAAGAAATAAATAGCAATGGAAATCTGTTGAGATCCACGAAAGAGCTGATTATGCAAATGTGAAAAGTCAATTGTTTATCAGTACATAAATTATATACTTCGCATATGATTAACACTAATAAAGCTACTCATAATAATTATAAATATAAACACACTAAAATAAAGCAAAGCACAAATCAGGCAAGTTTTACACACACAACAACCCCCCTCCTCTCCGCGCCGCGCCCCTCACATGGCTGGTGTTAATGCAAAAGAGCGAGCCTAATCAAATAAGTAAACAGCGCAGTTTGAAACAGCAAACGAGATGGAAATAAAAACACACACGCACACACCGATACAAAAGAATTTGTATCTTTAGCGCAGGCTCCATAAAACTTAATAAAAAAACATTTTTCTGAACGCGTTAATTAGAAAAAACCGCTTAGACTAAAACGTGAGGCTAGCGCAGAATTATTAAAATGCACAAATACGCTGCATAAATTAAATAATAGATAATACAAAAAAAAAAACGTTCGTCTGGTTTGCTATTCTTGTTGTTCTTGTCGCTGCTCAGCTGCCGGCGAGAATATTTACAAAACGATTTCCTAGAATTCTCAGCGCTGAGCTCACGTCAACGCCAACTGCTTGTGTCTGTGTCTTCAGTAGCGGTCTCGCTCGCACCCACATCGATCGTTGCTGTCGGTACTTTAAAATGACAATCGGCTGGCGTCGACGCCGGCAGCGCAAAAAGCTCTAGCTTGCAAAGAGACCCAACAGCGGCGCTAGAATTTTGCTCATTTTACTTTAGTTAACGAAACGAACGAGTTGCGAGCGTCGCGCAAAAAAAAACCATTGAACAAAACCGTCGCAAAATCCTATTTAATTGTTGAATTTTAGCCAAACGTGCAATGATTTTTTTTGTGTGACGGCAGCGCCTTAAAATAATACTTACATCCGTACATATATACACATAGTGTATATTAAACCATAATTTGCATAATAATTTTTAACGATATCGAACGAAAAGCGCAAAGTTAAATTGAAACTTTTGCCAATTAACGAACAATTAAACGAACCCTCTTTGTTATCAGTATTTTCTATACAAACGACAAAAACGAACATCAACACAACACCAAAAAAAAAGAAGAAGAAATAGCAGCAATAGAGAAGAAACCTCAACGATTTGTATGTAGTGCTGTTTGAAGAATTCGCGGCAAGCGTGCAAAATATTAACTCGAAAGTTCAGTTCAGTCTGCGAAGCGTCTTGGCAGCGTGTGAACCACACACAAAAACCTACGTCGCTATTGAAAAACTGGGCCCAAAAGCAAACAAAAAACGAAACAACAAAAATACAAACACAATACGAACACACAGAAGCAAATAAGTAATTATATTTTATACCAATACACAAGTATATATAAATCATTGAATTAAAAGTGCGCGTGAAAAAAATATATACATATATGTTTTTTAAACAAATTATCTACCCGTCTGTGTATGTGTCAAAGTGTGTGTGTATCTCTGCTGATAAGCCCCCCGCAGGCATTATTTAGTTTAAAATACATATTTACATATGTGCGAGAGCGAAGGCGTATACGTAATATGAACTGAAATTGCATTGAACATTTTAAAGAAATTCCACGAAATAAAACCAAAAAGAAACACTAACGTTTTAACCGACATAGGTTAGTATATATACAGACCTATACATAATAATGATAAATTAGTAAATGACGCAGTGTTAAAAAGGCGTTAAGGTGCTCTCATATCTAATCAATTGGCTTCATGTCCAAGTAACGTTAGGCCAAAGCACTCGCCCCGTTGGCCACACAATAATATTTACTAAAACAACGGCAACCATAACCGTATATACGAGAAATGTCTAGAAAAACAAAAAAAAAAAATATATATAAAAGTAAAGAGAACGTCGATCACTTGGCACTTGGGAATTTTTTTTCTCCCTAGCGATTGCGATAAGTCGAGCCGTATATACCTCGTATTATGCCATAGAGAGCAGCATATTGATAAAGTGTTACGAATCGAAGATTGTAACAAACTGTTTGCTTTGCTAGACGTTTCGTGTGCGCCCACATGACGTATACGTTATATCCAAAACTGGACAATTATCATTATAACACTTGGCGGGTTTATTAGCCAACGCTCCAAGCCTTATAAAAACTATGAAAAGCAACACCCACACACACAAAAAATTCGGCGCGTTGTTCATTTTGGCGCTTCTGCTTGAGCCTCTGCAAGATACAAAAAAAAGCTAAAATGAAATCCGTCCAAAATTAGAATTGATTCGTAATGTGGCTACATATGTCAAAAAAAATATTTATACACATATATAATTCGTTTTCTTGGTTTTTGTGTTGCCGTGTTTTTTCCTTGTTTTTGACAACCTTTTTATATGTTTAAGTGCCAAATGTTCAAAACAATTCAATTGTCGTATTTAGCTCGTATTGTGATTGTGCATAAATAGGAAACAAAAGTTTTTCTGCGAATAGCCACAAATAGATTCAAGACATGCTATTTTAATGAAATTGGCTTTAAACAAAATTTATTTTGCATCAAATTATATGGGTAATTGGGAAACTGTTTAAAAAGATTTTACAACTAATTCGTTTTTATATAAAAAGTTAGGTAAGCTGCGTCTATAATAGATTTTGCCATTTTTTCCAAGTTAACTTTGTCTTTAACTAAAGATTAAAAATTTTATCTTTGAATATGATATTGTTAAAAGAAAAAAATTAAATCAAGTACCAATGTTTTTACCCTTTATGAATTTAACCGCACAAGTCTAATTTGAAGTTTAATAAAAATTTTTAAGCTAACTTTGTGAATTTTTTTCAATAGAAAATTGTCAGACAAACAACACTTCAGCTGCTGATGAGTATCTTTATATATATATCTACACATAGATAGAGCACAGACTCTTATCTGCATTGCGACATTAAAATACTCTTCCATTGTCTTTGAAAGCTGGTCATAAATGAGTTCTAGAATGCTAACCATAAATCATTAGCCATTTATCACGTTATTTGGTTATCAGGAAGACACTCTGCTAAATAAAACCATCTATCAGCTGGCAAAGCCAGGCAGTTTGCCAAATATATCTATATATACCAGTATATATATATATATATACATACCATTTCAATCCCAAAAACAAATGGCGCTCACTTGTGATTTATAAAGGCGGCGACGCTAAGCGCCTGCCATAAATGAGAGCAGATAGCAGACGGACTAAAAAAACGTATATGTATATATATCACACATATATACATATATATATATATTTATGCACATGCATATGTAAATAAGTAAAATT
The DNA here is from genome assembly GCA_004143825.1 of Drosophila micromelanica. Classification (NCBI taxonomy): domain Eukaryota; kingdom Metazoa; phylum Arthropoda; class Insecta; order Diptera; family Drosophilidae; genus Drosophila; species Drosophila micromelanica. The sequence continues at coordinate 22,998 of SCDY01000607.1, forward strand.
GCGCATTTTTGACATATTTTTGCGCTGATTCAAGAAAATTAAGAGATTCACCCCAAATATTTATGTTATTATTAATGATATAAATGCTCATAATTCTCTCTCTTTCTTTCTCTCTCTTTTCCTCTCTCTTTGTTACAGGTTGTTAACAGCAGCAGCAGCACAACGACGCGCGTGGAAAAGAAATCCCAGCGTTTACATCACATAACATCATCATCAACGACACAAGCGTCATCATCGTCGTCGTCTTCCTCGTCATCGACGTCGTCGGAAATGAAGGCCGCCGCCGTAAAGCGCGATCTCACCGATATCAAAGTCTCCATGTCGGAAATAGAGCGTCTGACAGCGCCGCCAACGCCAGCGCGACACCATCCATCGATTGACGACCTCAGGGGTCTCAATAGCGAGGATACCATAACGCAGCTAAAAAAGAAGTGAGTGCTAATCGCAACATTTGAGAATACATATAATAATTATCATAATTAATCTTGCAGAATGCGCGCCTCATTTGAGAATCTGGTTGATGGCAACGATGACAGCAGTTGCCATGGCATTGTCACGACTCCCGATGGCGACGACGATTGCACACACAAACATTTCGGCAGTGGCATGGACCTGACACATCCGGCTGCGGCACAGCTGAGCGCCAGCAGCGGGCTAAGTGGCTCGAATAAAACCATCGATACCATTAAGTTTGAGGAGAAGCGCTCCAAATCGATGGCCACCACCAAAGTGGTATCGGATGGCTTCAGCTCGGAGCAGGCGACCAGCAATTCAGCTGAAATGAAACGCCTCCAAGCGGGCGACATTGATTACAAAGAGGCTAAGGCTGCGTCAGCGGTGAGAAATCGCCTGGAAGTGGATGGCGTCAAGTCCGAGGAGAGTGCAGCCGTTCTCCAGGTGAGAAATCGTACAGTACAATCGATCAATCATTCACTCAATCGTAGCTGATTACATGCTGTGTAGCCTTATGTTAGTGTATTGAACTCTGTTATTAAATCTGCGGCAGAGCTTTAAAAGCTCACTGGGTTAGCGAAACGCGCCCCTCGCTAGCACAACCCCTAACAAAGCTCGAACGTGCCCAACCGTTATGCCGGCCACTCCTTTCAGTTGAAGTTCGTCGCGTGCATGTTAGAGTCGCATAAGGGTCGCAAAACCCAGTACTAGAATTTGACCCAAAGCTGGAGCTGGAGCGGGAGCTGTTAATGGCGCCGCCTCGTGCGAAACTGAAAATTGCCAAGTGAAAGTAGTTAAATTTCCCTCGCTCCCGGTCCAAAACAAGGCGAATATCGATTTTCATATAAATTCATATATGTTTTCGGGGCGCCAAAAAGTAGGCAACAGTCTGCAACGGAATACCATCGCGTATACGTAATATGTTGTTGCTATACAAGTGCCAGCTCCAGTGGAGTCCACGTTTGGTGCGACATTTCTGCAAGCAAAAGGACAATCCATCCATGCTAAGGAAAATCCAGGTACTTGCCAGTTTTGTAAAGAAAAAACCCGTTACCCTGGGCAACGCTGTTGTGGCTTATCTAATCAATGCGGGTGGAAGCGATTGGAACATATAGAACTATATCGTATAACGTCCCATTACAAATTAGCATAAATTGTTTTATGATGCGGCACATTAAAGGTTGTCAACAGCGCAATTCACGGTTGGATGATGCAATTTTATTCAGTTTATTGCATAAACAATGTCGATTCATAGGTCAGAATTCAGCTTCCAGTAAATATAATATAGAACCAATAATATATATGTATAGTTTTATATATCATACGATAAGATCCTTGCGATTGAAAATCAAATTATTAGCTATTTCTCTGCAGATCAACATATCCAACAGATGCTACAATGGACTCACTTTTTTTTTTTGCTGGCACTTGGCCAACATTTGACACGTTCCATGTGGTTTGTGGGCAAACATTCTCTCAGTCTCTAATTGTTTATGCCGCGATCATAAGGGCAACACACTTTTGATTTATTCAACGATTTTATAGATAGAATTAAATTTCACAAACTTCAAATGCTTTAGAAAGACATAAAAATGTTTTCGTATTTAGTTGCTTTTGATTTATTTCGCTATTTGCGCTCTGAAATTTCTCTGAAATTTTTTTACGCCAGCGTTGGGGTAGGGGGGCAAAAAAATTGTGTTTTTATTTTCGAACATTTTTCTTTTAAATAAAATGGCACTGAGCGTTGCTCAGTTCTCAGTATCAGACAAGCGATCGACGCGAACGTTACGCTATAGGCGAGAAATTTGAAATAATCGTTTGCATATATACACATACGGAATTTATATATGTACACACCTATATCTGTATCTGTACTATATAGACTAGAGCAAATTAATGCAAAGATTGGCAAATGACAAATGCGACTTCCTAATTACAACGAAAAACAATTGAACATCGAGTGCTTTGTGAACAAATACCAAATATCATATAATTATAAAAACAAGAGGAAGAAGAAGAGAGACAAGTGTTCAACTAACACAATTGGAAGCTGACCTTTTGTGCGACTCATTTGAAAAATATATATACATATTATACGTATAACACTTGTGTCGACAGAACGAAGCAACAAGTTTCGGTATTTCATAAATTTCACGCTGTCCGTGATGAAATTCTGTGATTGCTGCGACCGAATAAAATATGTGCTTGAAAACAAGTGGCGTCCATAAATAAAACTTAACGAAAACAGCATGCACAACGTTCGATTGTGTTCAAAGTTCCTCAAGCGCAAATGGGCTGCAATTTACAAATAAACAGAACTTGACGAAAGCTTAAAATGCAAACTAAGTGGTGAAGAGTTCAAATGAAAGAAAGACATGAAAAAACTTAACGAATACTAAAAACTTAATTAAATTGAAAGCATAATAAATTATAAACAAAACTTCGAAAACTCAACGAAAGTTGGAAAACTTAACGAACGCAAAAAATACATATTAATCAAACAAAAATCAGCATAAGCAACAATGGGCTATCGTATGCATAAATATGTGAGATATATAACAAAAAGCCGTTAAGTGTTGTGTTTATGTATATGTACATATGTCTTTCAATCTGTACAGATCATGCATTTAACACATTCGTCGAGTCTCGTTATGTTTTTGGCATAACTGTGAAACTGTGAAAGTAGCAACAAATCAACAGTGCTGTAAATTATAACAAACTTAATTTGTCGGTCAGTGTCAGCGCTTGACACACACACACACAAACACATTCACATATTTAAATAATCTCCGAGCGAGACTCCCCACAATCTCTCGACACACACACACACGCTCAGACTCTCTCACACAGATACAGCGAAAGCGCAACGTCAGCGTCAGCCAATTTCTGCGCTATTTTTATGTGAATGAAAATAAATAACAAACTGTATTTAACAAAAAAAATATATAAAACTGAGAACATTTCTTTTCTCGTTCACGCTGCGTTTTTACTTAAATATTATTAAAAACCAACAAATAATCGGCAGCTGAGTCAGCCGCTTCAAATTGAAATACGTTACTTAACGTGGCCGTAACACGCCGAACAACATGTCCAATCAACAGAATCAGGCGCCTTGGCCTGTGCGCAAGGGCATCTTTCGGTCGAGCGGCCAATCCGAGTTTGTGCCCACACGTTCGCCCAGTCCCATCGTCGAGATGCCGCTGTCGCCGCCGCCGATGGGCACGCCCATCGGCCGCCCATTTGCGCACAACTCGCCGCTGTCGCCGCCCCCACAGCCCATACAAGTGGTGGGCGGTGTGCCGTTGACGTCGACGTCGACAGCCACGGCGAGCATGTCCACTGGGTCCGCTGCCAGAAAGTCTGGGGCTGCCTCCTCCTCCTCAGCGTCGTCTAGTTCAAGCTCAAGCTCAAGCTCAAGTTCTAGCTCCCACACAAGAGTACGTAAAAGTTCTAATCCACCTTTGCAGCCAGTTACCACCACCCGCCCCCTGTCGCCACCACCCACAATCACAGCCACAACAGCCCCAACGCCCTCCAGCAACAACCACACAACAGCAGCCATAACCACAAACAACAACAACAACAACAACAACAACAGCAGCAACAGCAGCAACATGAAAAATATACGAGAAATACCCATCGAGGTAGAACAGAGCAAGGTATATCAGCGGCTCGAGCCAAGTCAAACATATTCTAGGTCACAGATTAATATGTGGAATTGATCATTTAGCTATTGTATTAGTCCTGATGTGTTTTTACAGTCGTATAACATTTTGTATAACAGTTTCAAAGCTCTTATATGATATACATAGCATGTTATTAACAGCATATATCACAGTTTAACATTTTATATAACAGTTTTAATGTAATATAACAGTTAAGAACTGTTCGCAGCATGTAATTAGAGCTACAATTACATTTTCAGCTACATTTAATGCAATTTGAGTTGAACTTTACTAACGGCTGCACTTTGAAATACCCTGTAGGAAGCACTGTCGCTGCGCACCGGCGACATCACACAACAGGCGAGCAATAAGGTGGCCGCCGCCAGTATTAAGGTGCAGAGCGACAATTTCTCCGCCGACAAGAAGGCCATCTCGCAGTCGCAGCAATCGCAGACGATGACCTCGAACGGCATCATCAGCCAGGAGAAGCATGTGTCGTCGGCCTCGCAGGCCAACTACTCGATGACGCACAAGGGTGTGTCCAGCACGGGCAGCAGCATGATCTCTTCCACCTCGCAGATGTCTGCCACCAACGGACAGATGGTCAAGCTAAAGGATTTCAAGCTCGACGATCTGGTTTCGTTGACGGCGGGCAGTGGCCAGCAGGAGATCGAGCAGGCGATCAGCAAATATTCGAATGTGCTCACCTCGTTCGTTAGCTCGCTGCAGGACGATGACGGCAACGCGACCAGCGGCAACGAGAAGTCCGTCTATCTGCAGAAGATCAGCGAGGTGATCCGGAGCGCCTGGGCTGTGCCCACCCACGGTCACGAGCTGGGCTACTCGCTGTGCAATTCGCTGCGCCAGAGCGGCGGCCTCGATCTGCTGATGAAGAACTGTGTCCAGCACAACGATCTGCAGTTCTTCTCCGCCCAGCTGCTCGAGCAGTGCCTGACCACCGAGAACCGGTCGCATGTGGTGGACAACGGTCTCGACAAGGTGGTCAATGTCGCCTGCGTCTGCACCAACGAGACCAAGAACATGGAGCACTCCCGGGTCGGCACTGGCATACTGGAGCATCTCTTCAAGCATTCCGAGGGCACCTGCTCTGACGTCATCCGGCTGGGCGGCCTCGACGCGCTGCTCTTCAAGTGCCGCACCAACGATGTGGAAACGCTGCGTCACTGCGCCAGCGCCCTGGTCAATCTGTCGCTGTACGGCGGCGCCGAGAACCAGGAGGCGATGATAATGCGCAATGTGCCCATGTGGCTGTTCCCGCTGGCGTTCCACCGTGACGACAACATCAAGTACTATGCCTGCCTGGCCATCGCTGTCCTGGTCGCCAACAAGGAGATCGAGGCCGCTGTCCTCAAGTCCGGCTGCCTCGATCTGGTCGAGCCATTTGTGACCACCCACGATCCGTACCAGTTTGCCCGCTCGAATCTGTCGCATGCCCACGGCCAGAGCAAGCATTGGCTGGAGCGCCTCGTCCCCGTGCTCAGCTCCAATCGCGAGGAGGCCCGCAATTTGGCCGCCTTCCACTTCTGCATGGAGGCGAACATTAAACAACAGCAGGGCAACACGAACATCTTCCACGAGATCGGCGCCATCGAGGCGCTCAAAACTGTGGCCAGCTGCCCCAATGCGATCGCCTCGAAGTTTGCGGCGCAGGCGCTGCGTCTGATTGGGGAAACGGTGCCGCACAAGCTGTCCCAGCAGGTGCCGCTCTGGTCTGTCGAGGATGTGCAGGAGTGGGTCAAGCAGATCGGCTTCAACAGCTACCTGCATCAGTTCGAGCAGTCCCAGGTGGACGGCGATCTGCTGCTGAAGCTCAACCAGGAGAATCTGCGCGATGACATCGGCATCGCCAATGGGATACTCCTCAAGCGATTCGAGCGCGAATTGCAAAATCTCAAACGGATGGCAGACTATTCGTCCAAGGATACGGCCAAGATGCACCAGTTCCTGCTCGAGATCGGACCCGATTACTGCACGTACACGTACGCGATGCTAAATGCCGGCATCGACAAGTCCACCATGCCCCATGTCAACGAGGATATGCTGATGACCGAGTGCGGCATCAAGAATGCCATCCACCGTTTGCGCATCCTGAATGCGGTCAAAACACTGGAGAACTCGCTGCCCAGCTCATCCGAGGAGAACATGGCCAAAACTCTGGACGTGTTTGTCAGCTACCGTCGCTCCAACGGCTCACAGCTGGCCAGTTTGCTAAAGGTTGGTCTCACATAAAATCCAAACTGGATTTTAGTTAATCTTCCTTTCGTTCAGGTTCATCTTCAGCTGCGCGGCTTCTCAGTGTTCATCGATGTGGAGCGCCTGGAGGCGGGCAAATTTGATAATGGCCTACTCAACAGTATTCGTCAGGCAAAGAACTTTGTCTTAGTATTAACACCGGATGCACTGCATCGCTGCATCAACGATGAGGAGTGCAAGGATTGGGTGCATCGTGTAAGTTCTTCTTTTTCAGTTCACCAAATAAAACTAAACACAGCTAAATGAAGTCATTTCAATTGAATGATAGGAAATTGTGGCGGCCCTCAACTCGAACTGCAACATAATACCCATCATGGATCAGCAGTTCAATTGGCCGGATAACTTACCCGAGGACATGAAAACTGTGGCGCACTTCAACGGGGTCAGCTGGATACACGACTACCAGGATGCGTGCATCGACAAGCTCGAAAGGTATATTATCGGGGCATTTAGGACTAAATCGATGATGATGACCAGATAGTGCCTGGATCACAATTAATCGCAATTAATCGAATTATCCATATATATATTTGTTAAATGCAATCTCTCAATACATTCCCACCCTTAATTTCCCCTCTTCTGATGCCTCAGATTTTTGCGCGGCGAAAAGAATATCGATCGCATTGCGGCGATGGCGCCTGGTACGCCCGGCGTGGCCTCATACCAAAGAATGCACAGCAACGATTCCGACTATCAGCAGAGTGGTGGCGTTGGCGGAGGTGGTGGCGGCGGCGGCGGTGGCGCGGGCAGTGTGGTGGATGGCCTAATGGCGGCCAATGGCAGCGGACAAGGTGGGCCAACGAGTACAACAACAACCACAAATCAGAATCAGAATCCGAATCCGAATACGAATACGAATACGAATCAAACCCAACTGCAGCGTAGACTAGGCCACCGCGAGCACTTAGGCTAGCCTCGAATACCCATCTAAAATTAAGCAAAAAACAAACAAAAACAACAGAAAAACAAAAAAACAACAAAAACAAATTCTCAACAAAATCAACCTCAAAGATCAACTCGTTAAACGGAACTGTTGTTCAGTCCAAACTTCCCTAAAGTAAAGATACAAATGCAGATCCTCTCACTTTAGAATACACACACACACACACACACACAGAAGAAACTCTCTCTTTCTCTCTCTCATACACTCACTTTCACACACATACCACATAACTCTCTCTCTACTCTACTTCACTATATACGAAAAAACCAACTTAATTAATAATTAATTTAATTTTGATTGCAAACTCGAAACTCGATCATTTACGAGCAGCTAATCACCAGGCAAATAGATACCGGCAATCCCCCTCACCGGCCCGCCAGCGCGGCAGCACCTCCCTCCTGAGCTATGGGCGCGGCCAGGCGAAGCGCTCCAACATCCTGCCCCCATATCGCACACAGCAGGCGGCGCTGCTCCACAAATCCGGCGCCGGTTCGGCGTCGATGCAAAATATGACGCCGCTGGCGTATTTGCCGCCGCGTCGCAGCTCCGCGGCGGGACTGGGGCACAATGCCAGTGTGGCCAACGGCTATCGGTCGCACAGCGTGGACGGACTGCTCGACAAGGCGGCGGCCAGCAGTCGGGACAGCCTGAGCACGCCGGAGCAGCGTATTGCGGCAGCGGCGGCTATGGTCGCCGCTGGCAGCACGGCGCTAACCAACGCCAGCTCCACGTGCACGCTGCAGCCGGATGAGACTGAGGAGGCTGAGGCCGAAGCCGAAGCGGAGGCGGAGGAGGAGGAGGAGGCGGAGGACATTCGTCAAGTGACGCGACGCGAGAAACAGAGCCTGGCGCCGCCCAATGTGCAGCAGCATCGCAAGTCGCGCAGCCTGGATCACATACTGACCAAGCAGACGCTGGCCGAGCTGCTGCCGCCCAGCGAGCCCACCGACGAGACGCAGAGCATGCAGAATTTGGCATTGCCGTTGACGCCGCAGCCGCAGCGACGCGAGACGAGCTCCTCGTCGAAATCGCCAACGCCGGAGCGGCCAATGCAGCCGCAGCGTGGCGTCTACAATCGCCAGAGTCCCGAGGGCGTCAGCTCAACGGAGAGCGAGGATGCGCAGTCGCTGAGATCGCAGTCGCAGTCGCTGAGGCAGTCGCAGCACGGCAACCAACAGCGGGCGCCGGCGCATGTGCATCGCGGCGGCAGCCAGAACAGCAATAAGACGTCCAACTCGTCGCTGGGATCGAACAATAGCGCCAACAATAAGACGATCTTTAATCGTACGATGAAAAAAGTGCGCTCGCTGATGAAAAAGTAAGCACATAAAATCAACCAACCAACAAAACAAAAAAGACAACTGCAGCTGCGATAAATCGATCGTCTAAATCAGATGTTCGCTACTTCTACTCGCCACTAGTTACTCGCTACTTTCATTCGTTACTTTTATAACACTGCATATTACTTTCCACTGTTCAATAACGTCTCTCATTCATTTTGTGACTATTGTTTACTCGCTACTCGCTACTCGTTACAATTGTGCCATTTATAACGAATCTCATGCATCACAACATCATCATCATAATCATCATCATTAATCACTCTTACACTTTACAAGTCATTCCCTGGGCCCAGTTGCATTTCCAAACAATCCCTCGCTCTCTTTTCTCTCTTTCTCTTTCTCTGTGGTTATGGTATTCGCTCGCATCTCTACTTATCTCTCTCTCTCTCTCGTAGCTCGTTGTTTCAACTTGTTAAGCTTAGCATCCACTAAAACTTGCCTGCGTTGCCCGAAACAACTTCTTGAACGCCCCCCTCTTACAGTCCAAAGTCAAGATCTATTTGCCTTGTGATTAGTTTTGTTTTTTTTTTTTCATAAAATGCAAAAAACGAATTTAAATTGCAAACTAATTTATAAATTATTATTAACTGACTGCATAAAAACAAAACAAAATATAATTTATAAAAACTAATTTTAAACAAAAGAAACAAAAATACATAAAACTCTATTAATTATAGTTACACTTAATATTTATTATCAAAAAATTGTAAGATTTCTTTTCAAATGCAATTTTTTCCTATAACCGTCCGCAAAACAAACAAAAAAGAAACAAATTTAAAGAAATTCAAAAAGTGGATTCAAACGAAAATATTTAAGTGATATTTAAACTATACAAAAAAGTAACATACAAAATATTTAAAGTGAAGCATTATAAACACGAATTAACACCCAGAAACTATGCTGTACAATATTTTAATTTTAGCAAAAGAGACTTAAGGCATATTTTTTATTGATTTTTGCAATATATATTTAATGATTACATAGTGCCTAAAATTGGACTAGATTTAAATAAAATGTGAACTACGAAAACCAATTGTGTATTATTGCCAACGTGATTATTGCCCCTGCTTTATCAGCCATTCCTCCCATCATTCGCATGCTCATTTTATGTTCGTTTGTGTTTCGTTCTTGTCTAATATTCGTTTATTTAATGTTTGTGTTAATTTTTGATAATGCAGCTAATTAAATTCCACCTTCAATGGAAACATATTTCTTTTTCCATATTTTCTTTTTTCTTTCTCTCTCTCTCTCTCTCTCTCTCTCTCTTAAATTTTATTTGTAGACCCTAAAAGCGCATTGTCAACTGCAATTTGTTGTACTTGTTATTATTGTTGTGGCCGTGACTGTGCCAGCACCTGCGTATGCATCCACCCGATTCGAATTCAACAACCCACACTCATCTGAACACATCCCGATCCCGTGAACTAGTTCTCGATCACAGGGTGATCGTCGTTCAGCTGATTCAACAACAGACATTCATTGTTATTTATTACGAAACTAAAAACAAACTCCCACAAACAAACAAAAAAAAACAAAAAACGAATAAAAATATTAATAAATGTGTATATATGTTTATGTATACGAAACAGACTAATTAACTGTTTTATATGTATATAATTTTATTGTCAATCTCAAAGCAACGAACTCGAGGACGAAGAACTCTCGGATATCATCCTGTCGAAGGCAACGTCTCCAAATGCTGGCCGCATGATATTTTGGTAGCACACACACACACACACACTCAAACGAATTTTGAAAACTTGTACACTCAAAAGTAAAACAAATTAAATACTCTACGAACATTTGAAGTAGTTTTTCAACTTAGTTTTCTTAAAGGACAAACGAAGTAGGTTTTGCATTTTCATTAAGCATGTGTTTTTTAGGGTTTTATTTAGTCGAAAATAATAATTCGTCACGTTCAGATACATTTAAGTGAAAATCACAAATTTAATTTTTATTTTTATTTTTGTACAAGTTATAAAGGAATTGCATTCAATAATGACTGAAGAAGTAAAAGACTTGCTAATCGTGGATCCCGCACATGAGCTTATTATCGAAGGACCATTCAACCGTGCCGTTTGCAAGAAAATTTTGGTGTTCAATCCCAGCAAGCTGAGGCGCGTTGCATTCAAATTGAAGACGACCACACCACAGATGTTCTTTGTGCGTCCCAATGTTGGGATGGTTAAGCCGGAGGAGACGGTCTCAATCGATATATTCGTTCATCCTATGTATAAGGATAATAGTGTGAAGGGTCACAAGTTCTTGATGCAGGCCGTCGAGGCGGTTGAGCCCGTGCCTGATTTGCACGAGTTCTGGAAGCACGTGAATTCAGAGTATATCTGGGATACCAAAATCAAAGTCAAAATGATGGATCCCAGAATCGAAGGGGTGCTTGACGCTTCCACGGAAGTAATCGAATCTATTGGAGAGCATCACGATAAGGATGGCAATGATCCAATGGCAATTCTTCTGCAGCAAGTTAGCATGTTGGAAGAAAACCGTCAACATTTGCTGCAGGAGGTCGAGACTGTTAAGAAGCAGCAGCAGGAAGACAAGCTGACCATGTCTCAGAATCTACAGCAGCAAAGGGGTATTGGAGTTTGTTTTTACGTACAGGTTATGGTTGCTATGATTTTCGCTGCTGTGGCGGGCGGTTATATTACAAAAAATTATTTGTAAACGCCTCGAAAATAAAGCAATAAATAAAACGAATGGGAGAGTTAGTATTTAAACTTCTAAATGCTTCGCGCCAAATGGCAATTCACTTTAACAGCTACTCAACACTGGTAACGTGGCGTTGCCACATCAAGCAATTAAGCAGCGCTGTGGCAACACCTTTGTTTACTTGCAGCTATAGCAACGAGCGTTTGGTGGTGGTTGGTTCGCTTCGTCGTCGCATTCAAATGTTTTATTTGTAAAATAATCAAATTGAGCTATTTTTAAATTGGCCATGTTTGAGTGATGAGTGATACCGATACAGACGACACGGATCTGTTGCTACTGATACCGCCCAATTATTATACGGACACGGCCGAGCGCTTGATGCAGCAGGTCAAAATGAGCGCAGCTGCGACTGCTGCTGATGCTGATGCAGATGCAGATGCACTTGCCATGCCGCCGCCGCCACCGTTGCCGGCGTCAACAACAGCTGCGTATCGTTTTCTGTTGCCCAGCAAAAAGTCGGAACTGAATCAAATAAATGCGCGTCTGCAAAACATGGAGCTGGAGCACGAGGACGAGCGGAGATTCGATGCGCCCTCGGATCTATCCACAATCTCGTCGAGTACAGTTCGCACGGCGATGTGCAGCAAAGCACAACGCGAGCTGCACGGCGTGGTGCACTCGACGCCCACGAGTGGCTCAGTGGAACCGGCTCGAGGTCGCCGCATGCAGGATAATATCCTGCTGGAAATCGACAATTACCTGGACGACCAGAATGGGTGCTGGCAACAGCCGCAGCACCACAGCGATGACCATTTGCGCTTGCGCGGCTACTCGGCGCAGGCGCAGGAGTCGCAGCCAACGGCCAGTTCATTGCCCAGCATTCAACTGGGCGCCTCGGCGTCGATGGGCAACGAGAACAAGCTCATCAGCCTCAGCGAGCTGTGGGGCAAAAGCAATCTGGCAGGCACTGTCATAGCGAACCAGGTGTCCGCGCTGCACGGCAGTCCCTCGCTCAAGGAGGAGCAGCTGCGACGCCAGCACTTGGAGAAAATGGTACAAACGCTGCAGGCGCAGCTGCTGGAATACGAGCAGCGCATATCTGTGGCCATGGAGGTGGATCGGTCAAAGGATGCAGCCTTGCAGCAGTCCGAGCAGCGGCTGAAGACCCTCAATTTTGAGGTGCAGCATCTGAGAGACACGGTGCACCGGCTGGAACTGGAGCGCAACGACAATCACAGCAAATGCGATGCTATGCAGCATGAACTGGCCCAGGCGGTGGGATTGGCCACCAAGTTCCAGGAGAAGAATGAGAAACTGGAGGCAGAGCTAGAGCGGTGCAAGCAGCAGGCAGGCAAAACGGTGCGGGAATTCGAGCAGCTGGAACTGCAGTTGCAAAGCAGCAAACGTGCCGAGGAGCTGTCGCACGGCGAGCTGAACAAGCTGCGCGACAAGTTCGCCAAGGCGGACTATCAGCAGGAGAAGGTGCAACCAATGCTGTTTACTCCCGTTTTGCATATCTAATTTTGAACTATTTCCACAGCTGAAGACGCGCATCGAAGAACTGGAAAAGGACAACTCCACGCTGCAGCAACAGAAGGAAATGCTGCAGGAATATCACCAGAAGCAAAAAGCGCGCGCAGACAACCTCGAAGCACAGCGCAAATCTCTGCAAGATGCTCTGGCCAATCTGACGGACATTGAGGTAGTCTCCAAGCAACTTGGCGTGTGTAAATCAATTTAAAACCCATTCTTTTTTCAGTCACATCTCAAGAAAAAACTGGAAGTGCAGCAGAAATCATTGAAGCAACACTATCAGCAGCAAATGGAAAATGTGGTGGCCAAGAAGCTGCAAGAGTTCCAGGTGCAGCTTGACAAATCGGAGGAGCAGCTAAAGGCGGAGGCACGCGAGCGTGAACGTCTTATAGCCGACCGTGCGGTCAAACAGCTGGAGATGATCAATGAAAAGAACAACCAGGAGTTGAATCTTATACAGGAAAAACACAACGAGGAGGTGGAATTATACCGCCTGCAGCTGGCAAATGCATCTAAAAAGATAGACGAGCTGGAACTCAAACTCAGCTGCTACAAGACCAAGCGGTAAGGATGACTTCTAAATTAACTTGAATTGTTTATAAAACTTGTTGTTTCAGTGCGGACATTGCTGAGAAGCTGCATGGCGTGATGGAGGCGCAGTGGCAGCAGGCGCTTGCCATACTAACCTCGCCCAATCAGACATTTCAGCTGTCCGGCGGCGAGACGGACGGCGAGTCGCCCGATCTGAACAATGCGCGTCATTATCCAGACACGCCCAAGTCAAGCAAAACTCAGCGGAGTAGCAACACGGAGAAGAACAACTTGGATGTGGTGGGCAAGAAGGATCCACCCTCGCCCATGGACAAGCTGCAGGCATACATTGAGCTGCTGCTGGGCAAATCGCCAAGTGATTTCGATAAGCTCGACGCGATACTCGCCATGAACGCAAAACAGAGTGCCAAGCCACAGAAGCGCAACGCCAGCAGCGTTTCCAAACCCCCGCCCTGGAAATCCTGATACAGAACTGATTCAATTGTAATTATTAGCCTAAGAGTTTGAATATGAATGTAGCCACAAGTGGTGGCTTCTATTTTTGTACACGTTTTACTTGAAAGTTGTGAAAGTAAATTGTTTAATTTTTGCAAAAGATTTATTGTTTATTGATAATATCCACAATCGAAGGCAGCGCATCACTAAATATATCCAAAAGGGGACAAACTATGTGGCACAGATTGTCTTGATAAATACGCTTATATATAAAGAAGCCAACAGAATTATATTCAATTTTAAAAAGCCACAAAAAACAAAAAAGAAAATTGGTAAATTATAAAAAATATTTCGTAGAAAAGTGTATTTTTACAGTTTTATGAACCTATGGCTATAAAACTAAGATGTGTAAGATATATTTGATAGGGCCCAAAGCCCGATTTTGATTTTGATACATCAGCTACTCTGGTTTATGTGTCTGTCATTGATATGCTTTGAGTTTAGTTATTGTTTTGATGTCTCTTCATTTGTAAACGATTTGCGGAAACTTGGGCGCAGTGCCGTAAAGATCCTCCGATTCCCAGACCTGAATATGCGAGTCCCGTGTCAGTACCACCAAATGCTGATGCGTGGAGTAACTGATACTGCAAGAAATTGGTGTTTTTTATTGGTGTCCAAGTATTTCCAGGGTTGGACTTACCTGCGTATGGGGGATGTGCCTGTGGTTAGTTGGCCGACAAAACTCAAATTCCAACTGGACCAGAAACGCACGAAACCGCCCTCAACGGCGGTGGCAACGACATTGACGCCAACGCCCTCCTTGATGTGGGAATAGCACACAGCCTGGATGCGATCCTCGTGCACGAGATGCTGCACATAGCGCGCATTTACCGAGTGCAGGCGCAGTATGGACTTGCCATTGGGATTGATGTTCACATTGACAAAATCATCCAGGCTCTCCTCAGTCACCTCGAAGCACTCGTCCGCTGTGATCGGCTTGGCTGGCGGCACCTGCGTCTGCGTTGCAGTCCCATCTGTTGGGTCCGCTGTGAGCTGCTGCGGCAGCGTGTGCACGGTCACTATGTCGCCCAGGGTGGGACTGATGGCCACGTGCGTGATTGGCGACTGGTGAATCTCCGCGGGACGCGCTATGGTGCGCACATAGCTCCAGCTGAGGTGCAAGCGATTAGCAAGCGAATTTTTTTTAATCAATTGATCAACTTACTCGTTGAGATCCCAGATGACGGCGATGCCATCGCGTCCGGCGGTCACCGCGATCTTGAACTCCACGGACAAAGCAATGCACGTAATCTCATCCGTGTGACGTACAAGCATCGTTGGACCCAACCAGGTTAGATCGGCGCCATCGCGCTGCAGTGCGTCGCTGTTGGAGGAACCGCCTGAGGAGGCCACCGATGCAGACGAGTGTGTGGCATGCAGATTGCCGGAGTCATCGGACGCCTCGGTGCCCGCTCCAGAGCCGGTGCTCTTGGTGGCCATCTTTCGAAAAGCTGAATTGTAGGAGAGCCGCAAGCCACGCACGTAGCTCTGACGACTCTTGGTGCTGGCACGATGTTGGGCATCCACGCCACTGGCGCACTTGTAGACACTGATGCGTCCGGATTTGTGACCAAACCAGAGCTGGTTGCAGTTCACATCGCAGCCGCAGGCGCTGATATCATCAAAGCTTCCGTTGTGCAGCAGATTCTTGGGCTTCGCCTGCGGTTTGTTCAGCGGCTGGATGCGCACAATGCGATCATCATAGCCCCAGGAGATCACATTGTACGTATCCGGTTCGGCGCCCTGCATGACGCCAGCGCGCGCCGGCAGCGCATAGACCGCATTGGTGTTGCTGAAGCTAACCAGGTGATCGGTGCCGGGTATTTTGTGAATGTTCGCCAACGACGGCGCCTTCAGCTGTGGTGAACCCACATAGACGCCCCATCGCAGACCCTTCACGCTCGACACAATGGGAATGTCCGATAAAGCATAGTCCAGCGCCTTGGTGGCGGGATGGGGTGACTTGAACAGCTGGCGCGGCATTTGGCCGTAAGTCTTGACCATTGTCTTGACTGCCTCGCGTTCAATGGGATCGCTCAGTTCCGAGTCCAGAAATACAGCATAGGTCTGAAGATAGAACAATGAAATATGGCCATGTGAAGGAAATCCTGAATAATTCTAGCTTACGGCCGGATGAAACACATTGATGGCCTCAACGGCACTCTCGCCCGTCTGCTTGTAGCCGAATATCAGATCGATCCAGTGATGGAGCTCATTGCGCACCAGCTCCGACTCCAGCGCTTGTCGATGGATGAGCACAAAGAGACGCGGATCGCGTTGACACCAAGCGGGCAGCGTGACATCCTCGACGCGTTCGCCATTCTGTCGGCAGCCAAAATTGAAACGCTCAAAGTTCTCAAACATTTCCGGCAGGCAAAAGAACTCCGGGATGAGCTCCTTCACATCCGTGGGACTGTCCCGGCTGGCCAGGCAATAGGTGGTGTTCAGTGCATGAAATGTGCGATCCGGCAGATCAAAGTTGTTGTCTGTTAATGGAAATTAATAAATTAGATAATTGTTATAGTGATAGATATAGGGGATATTGCCTTGATAGCGCAGAAAATAGCTGGTGAAGGGCGGCACACGGACCAAAAAGTGCAGCACGGTGCCCGAGTTTGAGTAGTGGGAACTGTAGTGGTAGGGCTTCAAGATCAGTGAGCCCATGTTGGTATTGGTGCTATCGATGTACTGTTGAAGAGATATAGTGGATATTTAAAAAATATTTATGGTTTAATTGTGGTCCACTCACCGCATAGTTGCTTATGTAGTGCTGTTCATTCTCCTCCAGCTGCACGGCAATGGGTCGCGCCAGTCGTCGAAAGTTTTGTGGCATGCGCAGGTCCAAGCACTCGGTTTTGTAGTTGGCCAGCACCCAGGGGAATACCGGGTACTGCATGAGATCGTTGTAGGTGCGTCCCGCGATTTGATTGAGTGCCATCAGGTACTCCCAATTGGTCAGCAGGCCCTCGCGCCATTGCTGCGTTATCGCGAGTATTTTGGCATTGTCCGGCATGGTTACAATTTTATCACAGAATACCTCGCGCATAATCTTCCAGTCGTCGGCGTTCTGCAGTGAGAAGAACAGCGACTTGTTGCTGTCGAGCATTATTTCGAACGCCTTCTCCTGGTGCTGGTAGCGCTTCAGCCAAATTTCAGTTATGTTCGATATATCACAGTTCACATTAAAGTATTTACAACGATATGTGGCCAGAAAATATAGCTTCAGATCGGTAATAATAATCTCGCCATCGATTTCGCCATCCACGGGCAGAAATTTCGCCGCAAAATTGTAGAGTATTTGCGAGTTGAGCGATATGTTCAATTGCTGATCGTAGCTGGCTATTAAATAGTCCAGTGGACGCATATACTGATCCTGCTCCTCACGCTGTCCCTGACCGGGACAGTAGTCGTTCATAAAGAAGCGCCGATCAATGTCCAAATGGCAGCGCCGCAAACGGGTGTGAACCCGCGACGGACCCTCCGTGTCGTCCAGTTCCCAGGAGCTGTAGGATTTCAAATTGAGCCAGGTTGGGCTGCGATTTCTCACACGTTCACTTACCATTCGGCGTGCTCGCTGCAGTGCCAGGGCGCGCCCTCGTGCGTCATGCGGCGGATGATCTCCAGCCATTTGGTGTAGGTGTAGGTGTCATCGTAGTCCTTCATGTGGCACATGAGCAGCTTGCGTTCCGCATTCTGCAAGGAGTCAACAGAAAGTTGGATCAACACGTTCCACTCTGAGTGGAATGGAGTTTTGTATTCACCTGCAGCTCGGCCACGCGCCTGGTGGTCACCATGGAGGTTTCAATGCAGTGCTGGACCAGCGGTTCAAACTTGTAGAGCGTCTTCTCCAGCAGCTGCTTCTGCTTGGCGGCCACAGAGCTGCGATTGAGCTCGAGGCGCTCCAGCTCATGCTCCAGATTCCAGGTGGAATCGTTTTCGTTGATGCCCAGGGCATTGCACAGTCGTGACAGATTCTCAATGGGCGGCTTCACATCCTCCATCAGGCTGAGCCACAGCAGCGCCTTGATCATCTTCACATCACAGACGATCGCCGACTGAAACTCATCCTGGCAGGTGCGCCACAGCGCATCCACGATGTAGGCGCGCAGATCGCGTGGACGCGACGGCTGCAGGCCCCAGGCAATGAAATTGTTGCACCGCTGATTGTTGGCTATGCCATAGGAGACGAGCAGCTCGAACAGCGCCAGCTCCTGGCTGCTGGCCACGTAGCTGCTGCCATTGGCCTGACTGCCGCCGGTCGTAAAGAACTGCGTGCACCGATCGATGAGCAGGTCCATCCGCGTGCGGCACTCCGTCTGGCTGAGCGAGCACTCGGCCAGGCAGCTGCGCAGCCGGATCCCGTTGGGGCAGCCGCTGCCGTCGCAGGCCTCGAAGAACAGGTTGAGCCAGCGGAACTGCAGCTGGGCCTGCACAGCGCGAAAGCTGCGCATAATCAGCGGCGGCTGTTTGTCCTGGTAGAAGGCCAGCATGTTGAGTATGTCCCAGACCAGCTGTTGCACGGCAAGATTGGCCAATTAAAATTGGGAATTCAACTGACTAAAGGCAGCTACTCACATTGATTTGACCCACAGATTTGAGCGCACGCTCGCCAATGCCGTCCAACAGCTGCACAATTGACTGGTCCATGTAGGGTTGGCCCAGGCGCAGCGTGTAGAGCTGATGCAGCGCCTTGACGCTGCACTGCAGCAGACCCGCCTCCACGAGGCTGAGCTGCTCATCGGGATTCTGCAAAGAGAACAGAGATTAGCCATCTAATGTTCCTTCAGCTGAGTGGCACACTCACCTGCTGATAGAGGCGCAGCAGCACCTTAAAGACACAACTGTTGTTGCCCAGCGCCATCGAAATGGCCAGCAAGGATTGCAGACCAAAGCGCTGGCGAATGCCGAGCACGACTCCCGAGTTGAGCATGTCGGTGAGACTGCCGTGCAGGTCGCTAATCCAGGAGAGACACGCCTCGAACATGGCCACATCGCTGCCATGAATGGTCAGCTGATTGGCCAGGTGCAGTGGATACAGCTGCTTCGCGGCGGCGACCAGTTCCGCTGTGGCCAGGCGCTTGGTCAGCACCGCCAGCAGCTGGATGATGGCGGTGCGCACGGCACAGCTGCGCTGATTGGCCAGCACCAGTAGGAACTCCAGCTTGACATAGTGGCGCAGCACCTCGTCCACGGCGGAGTCGGGCAGCAGGCACAGAAAGTCCTTGAGCAGCAGGAGCAGACGCTGCTGCAGCGTCACAATGCCCAGCTGATCGTAAAAGTCCGTTTTGCGGCTGGGCAGCGGCGCCATGTGCGTCGAGCTGGGCGTGCTGTGGATCGAGGGCTGCCACAACTTGCGCGGATGCGAATGGACGCGTCGGCGCGCCACCTTCAGCGGACTGCGCTTGGGACTTGGGCCGGCGGTGGGATGACGTCGCTTGAATTTGAGATGCCAGCGCGATGCCTGCACGGGGCTGAGCAAACGCAGTGCGGCCTTGTTCAGATTGGAGCAGTCTGCCGTCTGCTCCAGCTGATCCTCCATTTCGTTGAGAGCGCGCTTGTAGCTGGAGCCGGAGTCGTGCAGGCGACGCAGGCGACGAATGCGCTCGGCACGCTCCGCGTCGAGTTCCTGGGCAGGCGGCTGGGCCTGGCGCCGAAACGAGGTGGTCACCCGGCTCAGATTGGCGGCCATCAGGGAGCGCTCCTTGACGGGCGTCTGTGGCGTGAGCAGAAAGTAGAAGCAGGTACGATCGTGGGTCACATAGCACTCGCTGGGCTTGTGCAGCAACAGCAGCAGCTTCATCATCTCGTCCAGCAGCGAGGGCGCCGGCGGCGAGCCCGCGAAGACGGCCAGGATGTGGACAAAGCATTCGGCGGCATAGACAGAGATGTGCACCGGACTGGGCGCCTCAATCACGTACACCTTGCACAGATTGAGGAGGGCGCGCAGCAGGCCGCATTTCTGCAGCTGCTCCATGTTGAAGTCCCGCTGCGGATGCTTGTCCCGGCTGAGCGCCAATATCGAACGGAACAGCATGTCCAGCACATCCGAGTGGGTGGCGCCCGAGCGATGCCAGTCCGAGTAGCGCTGCAGCACGGCGAGCAGCAGCCGCGGATAGACCAGGCTGGCCGTCGTGTTGTCGTTCACCTGGAGCACATCGCCCTTGCGACTGATCACAGGCTGGGAGCAGGCATTGTTCACAATGCTGCGCAGCAGCTGCACATCCTTGGAGCAGCGCTCCGACTTAATGACGTAGCCGATGAGCGCGAGGTAATCCTGACGCAGAAACTCCGTGTAGAGCTGGGCGTCCGAGTGGGCCACCTGCAGCAGCAGATCCAGCGCCAAGGCCTGCGTATTGGCTGAACCAGAGAGCTCCACAACCTGGAAAGAGAGTATTTGAATTTGAATTGGAGGCTAACAATGAAAACTGCAAACGGTTAACGATTCGGAACAATGTTTCGCTATTGGGTTCGGTTCATTAATCAGAAGAATCAGATTGAATTTCTGTGTTTCATCTTTTTGTTTACACTGAAAATAATGGCGACATACCTATATATATAAATAAATTGCGAAGCGTGTATAAACAAATAAAACATAAAACTGATAATGTAAAATCTTGAAAAAAAAAACAAGTTGGAACACCTTACATCTGTCTAAGGCCTCAATTATTATTATTTTTAAAAAGTATTGATTTTCGAGATTTCTCGATCGTTAGTGGTGATCATCGGTAGTGACTTTAGTCTTAAAATTGTGGGATCGATTTTTATCGATTTTCAAAATTTGATGGATGTATGTATGTAGTCTTAAATCTGATGGAGATATACAGATTAAACCGATTTGGGTAGACAAAATATCTTAAGACATTATCTGACGCGCTCTCTCACTCTCTATCATCATATGGACAGATGGACGGAGAATTGCGCAGTAGGTTAACATTTATTAATAATGTAGGTTCCGGTCTGCTAAGAACTTACCCGTGCGAAGAGATATAGCATGGTGGACAAGCCGCCGCTGAGCAGCACCGCCGTTTGGAGCGTCTGCGGCTGATGCTGCAGCAGCTCGCCGTAGAGCATGTGTCCAAGCGGCTGTCCATAGCAGGCCATGTCCAGTTCCTGGCTGGCATCGTGGCACATGACCAGATCCGGCTGCTGCGCGGTGTAGACCAAGACTCGCGCTTGGCGCAGCTGCTTCATGCAGTCCGCATGGCTGCCCATGTTGGAGGTGCTCAGTTTGCCGAGCTGCACGTGGCCGTAGTTGGGCTTCCAGTTGGCCACCTGGCATTGGGTGAATTCGGTGAAGTCCGGTCCCATGGCGGTCAAATTCAGCATCAGATTGCGTTCGTCCAGGCGACGCTTGAAGAGCACCAGATTGGAAAGCGCGTAGCGCGGCGCGCCGCCATCCAGCGTGGAGCGCGAGGAGCTGCTGTTGCCGTTTCCGGTCTTCGCGGGAATGCCCTCGCCCACGGCCAGCATCTGGAAGCTGTGCGTGCGCGTGGCGAAGCGCAAATTGTGAAAGGGCAAACTCAGCGTGTGCTGCTCGAGGCCGTCGAGAAAGATGGCCACCTGGAGACCGTCCGCCTGCTGCTGCAGCGCAAACACCAGATGCGTCCACTTGTTGCGCGGCAGACGCAGCTGCTGCAGCTGAACGCTGGCGCCCTCGAAGTAGCCGCCGCTGCCCTCGTGCGCCGCCTGATGGCCATTGAGCAGATGCATCTGGCCGAAGCTGTTGAGCAGCGCCATTTTCGTTTGCTTCAGGGCATGACGAAAGCTGCCGCTGTTCAGCTGCGACGGCAGCTCGCTGCTGCTGCTGGCCTCCATGGGCTCCTCGACGCGTGCCGGCAGCGGTTCACCGGGCCGCACTAGCTCGAAGATCAGCTGCAGATTGTTGCTGATGTAAACGCTCAACATGGCGGCGCTGCTGCCCAGCGAGACCAGGTGGCATTTCTAGCAAAGTTAGCACAGATTAGTTTTAGTTAGATAGGGGAATGGAAGTTGCACTCACTGTTGAATCCTCGCCAGAGTAGCGTGTCTCGTCGTCGTTCAGCTGCGTGAAGCTGCGATGCGTCTGCTGACCCTTGATCTCCAGCCACAGCGACAAGGTGAGTCCGTCCGGCTGCCAGAGGCGCGTCTGCGTCACGGGCACAATGCAGGCGGCGCGCGTGAACAAGGTGCTGGCCTGGGCGCGCTGGTGCTGGAGGCGCACGCGTTCGATTTGCTCGCTGATGAACGGATCCGCTGTGATCACAATTTTGCCATCGATGGCAATGGGAAACTCCAGCTCCATGCAGGGCTGGGCACGACGCAGGCTGCCGGCGCAAATGTGATGCATGTGACGCATCAGCAGCTCCACCGGCGGCTGTTTGCTGGCCAGGATGCCAAAGTAGCAGTTGAGCACATCGGGCGTGTTCAGATGACTGATCAGCTCCAGTATGGATTGCTGCAGCTCTGTGACGGGAAACAAAAATGTATTCAATATAGCAATAACAATCATATTTTTTGATAGATCACTCACCCCTCAGCTTGGCATCGCTGCTGCTCAGCACGGGCGCAAATCCCTGCAGCAGGCAGAGCGGTCCGCCCAGATAGTCGCGTATGACAAACAAACGATTCGCCAGCTGGGTGAGACTCTCCGTCCAGCCGCTCGGCTGGCGCTGGCACAGCAGCGACAGCTCCACCAGCATCTGCACCACCAGCTGGCTGAGGCCCTCGTGCATGATGTGGCTGCGGTAGCGCGAGGAGGGCTGGAACGGTGTCCACGATTCGTTGGCGACCGCCGCGCCGCCATTGAGTTCGCATTCGGATTCGGTGAGCTCGGCGATTTCGCCGTCCGCCTCGTAGCCCTCGTCGGCGGTCAGATAGAACTCCTGCTCGTTCTCGCTGAGCTCCAGTTCGCTGTCGGCGGCACAGCTGAGCGAGGCGCGCGTCGAAAAGTAATCGGCATCGCCGATGGCGCCATCACTCGAATGGGGGCGTCGTCGTGGCGTCGGCGGCGTGGCCAGCGAGTTCTTGGCCGGCAGCTTAACCGTCTGCTGTCTGGGCAGCTCCACGCTGCCGCTGTTGAACGAGCGGGCACGTGTTCGCGGCTGCGCGGGGACGCCCGAGGGGCTGTTCACCACCACGCTCGCTGGCTCGTTGTGGGTGGTGCTCGAGAGCTCGGCAATCTTGAGCAGCGTCTGCAGCGTCTGTATGACAGCATTGTCCCGGGCGTGCTGCTCGCCGTGCTCCGTCCAGTCGCTGGAGGCGTTGCTCAATATGATGGCTTTCAGCTTGCGCAGGTGCTTCTGCATCTTCTCGACTGCCAGCCCGAAATGGAAGAGAGATCAACAGACACCAGTTGGAATTAGATAAGCAACAGTAAGCAAAAGATTCTCGTGCTCGCTTATCTTGTGAAAACATCGACAACGCGGCAGATGACGACTTTGTCAGCGCCAAAGCAAAAGTGTCGTCTGCCGGAGCGTGAGGAATGCTCTCGTATCCATGTCAATACGGCACGCACACAAAAGCAACTGAAAACACACACACACACACAAACACAGACATACAGACAGAATCGGGCAGGGAAATTCAATCTCGTCTGAGGCCAGATGCGAGCGTTGTAAGCGTTCGTATTATGTATGGCAAAGTAACTCGGCGTCTGCCCGACTGACTGACTGACTAAACTGACTAACTGGCTGGCTTATAATTAACTCTGGGCCAAACCGCAACGCACCGTTATTAGTGCCACAGCCGCCTCCACATCCACCACACCCTCCACCTCCTCGGCCTAAGCTCGTGTGTGAATGTGTGCGCTTTGTTCTCGCCTAACGGGCATTACTAAGGCTTCGCCCGCCTTTTGTCGATTGCATTGGAAACGCATTAGCCGCGGAATGTGAACAAAACGACTAGAACTGTGGGCGTATAGCTCCCAGGATGACCTGCAGTTACATATTTAAACCTACTAAAATCTAACAAAAACCGAACCAGTTTGAACCTAGCGTATATATAATTTGATAGGAATAAAAATCAATTTTAAAAAATCTTAAAACCTAAGAAGTTGCAGATTTGGTCAGTTATCAATAACTAAACAATTGGAAAAAAACATAAAAATATATATATAATGGTTTCTGTTTTCATGTAGATTATTATAAAAGTTAAGAAACTTTCATAAGTTCTTAAATCATTTTTATATCTTAGATAAACCAAGAAGTCACTTAGAATACATGGTTCATTTTAATAGAATTGAAGCACAGTTTTTATCAATTAATCAACATTTGAAACACATTTTTATACAATTGTGTAGAATTTCAATCCAACCGTCTAACTAAACTAATTGTATCTAGTTTAATACACCCTTACTGCAAATACAGGGTATGTTGAGCACTTAAGTGCACAATCTCTAACACGTCCATTCTCCAACTTACACACACTCCCCATACACACACACGCACACACACACACACACACGCACTGCCAACTCACCTTCTTCGTTCTGAAAGCCCTTGATGCATATGGCCATGGTCGCCTCGAAGAGTTTTAGCAGCAGTTTCTTGCTTTCCCCGTTCGGCTCGAACAGGCAAAATAAATCAGCATCGATGTCGAGAGCTGGCTCTGGGCTGGCACGTCGCTCCGGGGTGACGCCGGTGCCGCCGAACAGTGAACCCACGATGTTGAACAGCTTGCTAATCAGCCCGGCCGCGGCCACCTCATCCTCAGCGACCACGGGTTCAATGTGGTTGTTGCTGTGGTTATTGTTGTTGTTGTTGTTGTTGGGTTTGCTTCCGCGTATGTCGAAGATCACGATGCTCTCGTCCGGCTGGCTGGACTGCAAGTGTTGTAAAAAAGAAGGCAACGCCGGCTGCTCGGCGTAGTTATTTACGATTGAGGCGTAGTCCAAGGACGAATCGGCGTAGTCCGAACTAGCTGCAGTCGTCGTGGAGGCTGACAGCACACTGAGCGGCAGCTGTACCTGCGCGATGAGCGTTTCCAATGAACTTGAGCCACGAATGAGCGACGATGGCGACGGCGTCGTTGCAGCTGTGGTTGTGGTTACGGCGATTGCGGCTTTGGGCAGCATAAGGAAACAGTTGAGTGCATTGTAGTTGAGCTTCAGTATGTCAATGATGGTCTTATCGCCGTGTCGCAGCTTCTCCTCCTGCTCCGGCTGTTGTTGTTGCTGCTCCTCCTCATCGTCCACAGTCATTTCCACGGGTATCGAGTAGATTTTGGCAAATTCGTTGTAGAACAGCTGACTGGTCTTGAGCAGCTCATAGTTGAGCGTCCACTGGAGTGCTGTTATGTACAGAATATCCACTGGCTTGTGCCCCTCCAGCAGCGCCGTATCGGCCGTCTCGTCCAGCCAGAATTTGACGTGCGAGCGCCGGGCGCATCTGTGGAGCAGCGCCTGAAACAGCCGCGAGGCGCGATCGCTGCTATTTAGCTGCAGTTGTATCAGCCGCCGGCTCAGGGCAATCTGCTCGTGGCCGTTGTCGCCCAGGAAGGCAATGTTATCGATGCCCACCTTGATGAGATCACAGACGCCGCGCTGCAGCTCGGGCACAGTCAGCAAATCCTGCATGTAACCAATGTTCTCCTCGTTGTAGAAGGCCTTCACAAGGCGAATGTCGCTGAGGTACATCACAAAGATGCTGAGGCATTCGTGCAGGACGCGATAGTTGTCCAGCTTGCAGGGCAGCTGCAGTCGTGGCAGCTTGTGCACTGGACTCGTCTTGGTCCTGCACTCACTGAGCTGCTTGTACTCCCGGAAAATGGGCAGCACCACTTCGGCCAGAATGCCAGCAGCGAGATCGTAGGACAACAAATACGCAATGTGCTTCAGATGCTTCAGAAAGAGCAGCATGGAGCCGCTGCTCAACAGAGCACGATAGTTGTCCATGTAGATGCCCAGGAGCTGTGTGTGAAATGCCGGCGACTTGAGCTTCTCCTCGCACACCGAACACTGCTGTGGCGAACGCTTCACGAAGATCGTGTGCAGCACATTGTAGTGGAGAAACTTGTAGGAGCACTTCTGATAGCTGCCAGAGAGCTGGGTGGCCAGCCGCAGGCAGGTGGCATAGTTATCCGCATTGTAGTGGCAGCAGCAGCTGCCGGTGCGCAGCAGCGAGCGCACACTGTGCTCCTGCAGCTCCGGCACCAGCAGCGGCAGCAGCTGATACAGTTTGCCCTGGAAATAACAGCTCAGCGAGCGTTCCGTGCAATGCAGCTGACTGTAGCGATGTCGCTTGAAGCGCGGCGGCTGCTGCTGCTGCTGATGCTGATGCTTGACCAAAGCGGTGGAGGTGCTGCTCTCCATGAGGCACTGCTGCTGCTGTTCCTGGCGCGACAAGTGATCGGTGAGGCGCAGCAGCAGCTTGTAGATGTGCAGAAAGAGCAGCGATGTGCTGGTGTCGGATGTGGCCGCCTCCTGCAGCACATCGAAACAGCTGTCAAAGTGCTTCACATCGATTTGGCCCAGCTGCTGGGCGCCATTCTCCACCAGATTGAGCAGCGTGCCAAACATAATGTAGAGCACACCGTGCGACAGCCACGAGCTGCCTCGATTGGCAGCAAGCGCATACAGCAGCTGACTAAAGTTGCCATTAAAATCCAGGGAGCTGGGCTGCTGCTCGTGCATATAGAAACTATTCACACAGTGGGCAATCAGTTGGAGCAGCTCAAATTTAATAATCTCATCATTGCCGCCGCCATCGGGCAGCTCCAGTTCGTCCGCACAGCCGCTGCACAGGTGTCCAAGCGCAAAGTTGTGCACGGTAACGCTCAGCTGCGGTTCCTGCTCCGCATCGATGCAGCGCGTCAGCAACTGGATGAGCAGCAGGGCCAGTTCATCGCTGGTTTTGCACGCGTTCCGAAACTGCTCAAAGCTGTCGCGAATCTCAATGGGAGGCGGCAATTGTTGTTGTGACTGTTGCTGCAGCTGCTGCTGACGACGCGCTTTGCTGCGCTGCGAGTTCAGGTGAAAGCTGCCAATGAACTGGGCAATGCTGGTCAGCGGCTGCAACGGCGCATTTGTGGCGCTCCATTTGCAATTGGGAAACAGATTTATGCACAACTGGCAGAGGCTCTTCTGCGACGCAATATGCTGCAAGGGGCAGTAACCGATAAGAATGAGGCCGAGCTTAATGCTAAATGCATTTACCTTGATTTGGACACGCAATAGAAAGGCGAGCAGGTGTTGGCCCAAGCCATGGGTGAGAAAGGTGCGCAGTGCCAGAATCTTGTTGCAATCGCTGGGCGTGCTCAGTATAAGCTGCAATTACAACAGTTTGAATATATATACTATATAGAGATGGATAAAGTGTGTGCTCACCTGAGCCAGATTGTGCTGCTTGCGTAGCTGTTTGATGCATTTATCCGGCTGTTCCGGCTCCTGCGAACGCTTCGCCGCACTGATTATTTGATACACCTGCTCCAGCAAATACGAGCACAGCTCCTCCGGCAGCTGATTAAAGTTGCTGCAAGTTGGGAAAGAATTGTAAGAGCTGTTCTAATCTTCTTGGATCACTTACCTATTGAACTGGGCATCTTGCAGTGTTTGCTCGTCCAGGAACTGAAAGTTGTAGAGCAATAGCCACAGCCAGTGTTCCTGCAAGCGTAGCTGATAAGAGAGGAGACACACTTTGGGCTCGTATCCGAGTTGCATACAAACCTTGACACTCGCTGCTGCCTGGCTGTCGTCTGCCTCAGAGTCTGAGGCGTGCAGATAGTGGCTCCAAAGTCTGTTCAGTGTGTGCAGCAGCAGTTGTCGTTGCCGTTGTTCCTCCTCCTCCTCCTGCCGCTGCTGCTGCTGCTCATTGGCCATGACAAAATAAACGCTCCCCGCTAGCTGCTATGGCTGTTGCTGCTGCTGCTGGTTCTTCTTCTTCTTCTTCTGTTGTATACTCAAGCATCGGGCAACGTTGTGGCCGCAATAAGCGCTGGAACAGAACTGAGAAGTGAACAAGCGATTGACTGCCAGCTGTAATTAAACAAGTAAATTACGAGACCAAGTATTTGAGTGCACTTCTGTGTGTAAATATGCGTGTGCGTGTAAAGGAAGAGCGGGAGGTGCGGGATTGGGTGCGGGGGTGAACAGTGTAACATTTGCTTGCTGCGATTACTCGCATATATAAATACAGAGGCCGGTGAAGCTGATTATTTGGACGAGAGCGACAATGGAAACTTTTGTAATTACTGTTGTTGCTCTTCTTCTTGTGGTCGCTGCTGCTGCTGCTGCAGTTAAACTATTCGATTGCTATTTATAGCCGTGTGCCAATGGCACTGCATGCGGTTGTCAAGCGAGATGCGCAGCCGGCGTTTGCGGCCGTGCGGGGTTGGGTCGGAAGGTGTGCGGTTTGAGGGGGCGGAGACGGAGGCGGGGCTGGCACACAGCCTCCCATCGAGTAAACAGCTGGCAACGATGCGTGTCTGCAACGGCCAATGGACCCCGAGATAAGCGTCCAACTAGATGCGGCAATACACGGCACCGAACGTCGCCTTCATCAATAGAAAGTGCATAATTAGTGAATTGACCGATCGCCAATTAAAACGGACGCTTATCGGGCAATGACAGCAACAACAACAACAACAACAACAACAACAACAACAATAACAGCAACAGTTAAAACGTAAACAAAACAAAAAAGAAAAAAGGTATAATCAAAAATGTACACAGAAGTTGACCAATTTCTAAACTGCGTATATTGCTGGTGACGCTGTTGATGAAATAGACAAGTCCACACATATTTACATATTTATATCTAGTATATAATAGCACCAAATCAACAGACCTGACTCACAAAAAACAAAATCGAAATAACAAGCACCCAAAGACCACAAGGCAACAAAAACAAAATAATTTAGTACGCCATTTTGGTTTCAAAGTGTGTATTTCGTACACTTGGCTTATGATTAAAGCAATTAACTTTTTTTTGTATTCGAACACAGCGTTCGGTCTGATGCGCGTACTGTTTTGTTATAAACAAAAGCGTTTGAAAAACTGCTTTGTTATTGCTGAAATCAGCTGTGAACGATACTGCGATGGTTTTGCCGATTAATCGATAACTGTAGCTGTGCGCGCTGTTAATAACATTTTGATAAATGTTAACAGTTCTTGTAGGCACCAGCTGTTAGTGTTGGATTTTGCTTGATCGCGGTTGGATACGCAGATAACTTCTCCTGGGAAATAACAAATTAATTGTTGTTCATTAAAAAAAATTTGAATTTTAAGAGAGTAAATAAGCTTAAGCAAAATGATACGCAATTTGATGCCTTGCAACCGCTTGGTCAGCAAGAACACCACGTTTAAGGTGAGCAGAGAGCTATAGATACATTTCAATATTAGAATAACAACAGTGAGATACTTATGTTTGCAAGCAAACCCGAAATATGTTATGGAGACAGGTGTTTGCCAACCACATGTTGATTTGCCAAAAGTAGATCGAATTCAGCAAAGTTCCAAGCAATAAGTTATTGCTGCCGAGATGGATTGATAAGCCAATTAGGGCTCGGCTGCCCCTTGTTTGGGTGCCTCTCACTGATAACGTGCTGTTTTGATCGGGACAGCACCCCACGCGAACGAAGGCCCCCTTGTTATTTTCACCTCACGAACTCGCGCATCTAGTTTAATACATAGACTTCGTTACGTAAGTTATGCACAGGCAATATAAAATACACACACATGCTTACGTAGAACACGCACACAATCTCTCCACATGCTAATCGTGACAAACAAGTTTGCAAATCGTATAAACTGAACACCTGATCACCTAATTGCAGCTCATTGCCTGGTACTCAACGTCCGGCAGGCCGCGCCAAGGCAAAGTCTACGAGTCGGCCAGTGAAGCGGTGGCCGATGTTAAGGATGGCTCCAAGATACTATTCGGCGGCTTCGGCATCTGCGGTATACCCGAGAAGATGATCGACGCACTCAAGCAGAAGGGCGTCAAGAACATCACAGCCGTGTCCAACAATGGCGGTAAGCAATATGAATCGAGAATCCGTTTACAGGTTCCCTCATTCATGGGGAGAAATTTAGCCACTAAACTTACGCACATAACTGTTCGTTAAGCAAAGCATCAATACCTAATTCATAGTTAATTTTGACTGTCACAATTAGTATAAAGTACAACATTAAACCTGATGTTTTGAGGGCTGGACCTAATATCAAAAGTAAAGCTGTTAAATCAATAGCTCCAATATCTCAAACTCCCATAACTTTGTCAAAACTGAACCGATTTTTATGTTTGATGGCATTTTGAGCATGATTTTTCATTTAAATCAATTCTACATTTCAAATATTGCATTTTAGAAAATTAATTTTTTTTTGGATTTTTTTTGAAAAATATCATGTACCCCCCCCTTAGTTATTTTGGAAAAATTTTTTTTTTCAAAATTTAAAATTGCGAATTTGTGTTTTTAATCGATTTTAGTTGTCACAAATACAATAAAAAACAACATTAAAGTCGATTCTAGGGGGGTCAAATTTTTCGTCAAAAATCATGCCAAAATTTATAACAATTTTGACAAGAAAAGCTCTTGGATTAATAGCTCCCATACCTCAAACTCCCATAACTTTGTCAAAACTGAACCGATTTTTATGTTTGATGGCATTTTGAGCATGATTTTT